>JAYRCH010000968.1:0-34460 GCA_037179445.1 Phengaris alcon alcon
AAGAAGCCAAAACCTAAACCCACCCACCCTAAAACGTCGGAAATGGTGAACAGCGCCATCAAAGAGTTGAAAGAGAGGAGCGGATCCTCGCTTCAGGCTATCAAAAAGTACATATCTTCTCAATATAAAGTGGACGCGGAAAAATTGGCACCGTTCATCAGGAAATATCTGAAGAGCGCCGTTGAATCCGGTACGTTGATACAGACCAAAGGTAAGGGTGCGTCCGGTTCGTTCAAACTCGAATCGAAGTCGTCGTCCGCTAAGAAACCGGAGGCCGCGAAGAAATCCGCCGCTAAAAGCGCCGCTTCATCTGCGGCGGCCGCTAAGAGCAAGAAATCCGCCGCGGCGAAGGGCGGCAGGAAGGCCGCATCCGCCGCATCCTCGTCTACGGGTTCTCCGTCGAAGGGCGGCAAATCGGCTTCGGCTACGGCCAGGGACAAGAAAGCCGCCGCCGCCGCCGCCAAGAAGAAGACTCCCGCGGCGTCCGCCAAGAAGGCGTCGTCGGCGTCTCCGTCCAAATCGAAGGCGGCCGCCGGCGGTGCCGCTTCGAAGGCCAAAAAGTCTGCGAAACCACCCACCAAGAAGCCAAAAGCACCCAAGCCGAAGAAGGCCGCTCCCAAGTCGAAACCGGCCGCAAAGAAGGCAACCTCCGCCGCCAAAAAGTAAGAGTGAGTGTTACAACGATACAGATGGGTACCGGAAGGTCACACGTTGTGGTGCCGTGGTGCGTGCGTTCGTGTATACAATATTATATTATATTATAGCCGCTGCAGCTGCCGCCTACACGTTGATAATAAAAAGCCCTTTTCAGGGCTAACATATCATTCCTGCATACGACTCTATTAACCATCCAACCAACTGGATTGAGAGTTGGTTGTGAACGTATTGTTTCAATTTTACGAATCGGGCGAATAACGTGATTATATCTAAGACTCCTCCTAGACAGAATCCCAATGTGCAATAATAATATTTATAAACATTTGATATAATACAATAATATTATGCCGTAATATGCACACATGTATACATTCAAACATACATAAATACATACATGAATGCATGCATACATACATGCATACATACATGCATACATACATGCATACATACATGCATGCATACATACATGCATACATACATACATACATACATACATACACACATACTTTTTTTTTTTTTTTTTTTCTTTTTTTTTCCTTCAATAAAAAGTACGGTTCCCGTGGGATCCTTTTAGCGCGTACGAAGTCGTAGGCAACAACATTCTTATGTCTCTTTTATACGCACGCTTCCCATTACATCGCTGTCCTATTCCCTCCTTATATTTTCGTTCGTGCCTCTCTTTCGTTTCGTCGAACGTGTAGCGACACAGCACCGCCACATCCCCACTCGCATCGCCGCATAACATCGGTGAAAATCGCGGCCGAATTTCATTATTCATCCGAACTCGGTACGACGCGCACGTCGTCTTAG
This sequence comes from Phengaris alcon alcon, assembly GCA_037179445.1. NCBI lineage: Eukaryota > Metazoa > Arthropoda > Insecta > Lepidoptera > Lycaenidae > Phengaris > Phengaris alcon. The sequence continues at coordinate 1,468 of JAYRCH010000968.1, forward strand.
TACGTATCAGTTTTACGCGAATTTTGTTTGTTGTTTGTCAACATGTCCGGACGTGGCAAAGGTGGAAAAGTGAAGGGCAAGGCAAAGTCCCGTTCGAACCGCGCCGGACTCCAGTTCCCTGTCGGGCGTATTCATAGGCTGCTGAGGAAAGGCAACTATGCCGAGCGCGTCGGTGCCGGAGCGCCGGTGTACCTCGCGGCCGTGATGGAATACTTGGCCGCTGAAGTTCTCGAGTTGGCCGGTAACGCGGCTCGCGACAACAAGAAGACCAGAATCATACCTAGACATCTCCAGCTGGCGATCCGAAATGACGAGGAATTGAATAAACTACTCTCCGGCGTCACGATCGCGCAGGGTGGTGTCTTGCCTAACATTCAGGCCGTTCTTTTGCCCAAGAAGACCGAGAAGAAGGCATAAAATGTGTAGTGTATTATAATAATACAAAATTATATTGATAGTAATCACAATATTAACATTGTGTTAATGTATTGTGGGTTACTACTTCTTAAAAGGCCCTTTTCAGGGCCACAATATACATCTATGAACCTGCTATCAAGTATGTTTTTGTTGTTGATCTATAATATTAGATTAAACAATATTACTCGGTTCCGTTTCGTTCGTACTTCGTGAACGAATGAATATTCATGATTACAAAATGTTAATTTTAATACGGTTATAAAAAAAAAAAAATTGTTTTCCCTGAGGGGGGGGGGGGGGGGGGGACAATAAAATTGTAAACATCCTAGTTATAAATAACAGTACAATCGCGGACAGGGCGGGTGGGTGGTCTTAACCTTAAACCTTTAACCTAACCTTCTATCCAGCCATCTAATCAGTAACCTAAACCAAACCTGATCCGACTGAATTTACAATTACAAACTAAGAGCACCATTCGACATATTGTGTGTATAAATAAAACTACCTGTACAAAACAAACCTACTACAAACCTAACCTAATGACGAAACAACGTAGGGGGGAGGGGGGAGGGGGAAGGGGGGGGGGGGGGGGGTGAAACATACAAAACCAGTACATAACCTAGGGTCTAGGGGGTAGTAAATAAATAAATAAATAATATTATTACGATTGTTACACAGGATTAAAAAAAAAAAAAAAAAAAAAAAAAAAACCCGAGGATAAAAAGGGACCGTCGCTTAGAAAGAGGCATAATATCGAGCCGACTCGGCCAACGCGACATTCTTGCACGCTATTGGTCGAAAGGGACACGATTACGCCGCTCGACGACCCCAAGCGAGCAAAGTGACTATAAGCGATTTCACAAAATCGGTGATTCACCATTCTATCACTTGCTCGCTATCGCGGTTGGTTGTGTTGGTGTGTTTGTGAGGTAACTACTAATTCGAATTCGATCCATTATGCCGCCCAAGACGAGTGGTAAGGCAGCGAAGAAGTCCGGAAAGGCGCAAAAGAATATCAGCAAATCTGACAAGAAAAAGAAGAAGCACAAGAGGAAGGAGAGCTACGCTATCTACATTTACAAAGTGCTCAAGCAGGTCCACCCCGACACCGGTATCTCCAGCAAGGCCATGTCGATTATGAACTCGTTCGTTAACGACATTTTCGAGCGCATCGCAGCGGAGGCTTCCCGTCTGGCCCACTACAACAAGCGTTCCACCATCACGTCGAGGGAGGTGCAGACGTCCGTGAGGCTTCTGCTGCCCGGTGAACTCGCCAAGCACGCCGTCAGTGAAGGCACTAAGGCCGTCACCAAATACACTAGCTCCAAGTAAGGTAAAAATTATTTGGTTGCGCGGACGTGGACGGCGAAGATGATGATGATGATGATGACGATGACGATGACGATGACGATGACGATCCCTTCGTTCGTCTTCTCCGATTCTCGAGTGTCTAAAAGGCCCTTTTCAGGGCCACAATATATTTCTTTTAAAGTTGCCCCGAATGGAATGGGACGCGACATAACATAATATATTATTGTTTCGATCTACTACGATACGTAAACATAGCATAGCACAATAAATAACTCCACACTTGTGTACTTCTTGACAAAATATTACCATCGGTGATCGGTGTTTGGTGAATATCATTAGTGTGTATGTATGTTGTTTGTTTAACAATAATTATTAATATTGTTAAACAAGTATGTAATTTATAATATTATTAAATTCACTGGCCTGCGAAACTATGTATGTACCTACCTAGGTACCTAGTAAAGTAAAACGCTTTTAGAATTTCAAGTGTTCATATATTTTATAAGCTTTCTGTCACTACAACTACAACGACTACAACTACTACTACTAAACTAGAAGAAAGCTTATAAAATATGTTACAACTTCTATTAGTCTAGAAAACAATTGAAATTTTAAAAGCGTAGTAAGGGCACATAAGTATATACAATACAATAATAATGATTTTAAAAGTACATACATACATACATACATACATACATACATACATACATACTACACAATTATTAAAATAATATTTCTTACGCAGCTCCCGCATACCACTCCCGCCCGACTGCCCGACTCGTACTCGTACTCGTATATCGTCGTGGTCGTGTGCTAGAGTGAGATGACACTATATGTAAATGTTTTATATAAGCCGACATTATACCGTCGACTGGATCATTTGACCCGTGTACCTTGTAGCGCGCGCGCGTCCCTCGTTGTCCAAATATAAATTCGATTTGTTGTGTTGTGTGTGTTTGTGTGTGTTTGTTTGCGCGCAGCAGACATGGCTCGTACGAAGCAGACCGCTCGCAAGTCCACCGGAGGCAAGGCCCCGCGTAAACAGTTGGCCACCAAGGCTGCACGCAAGAGTGCACCGGCCACCGGCGGTGTCAAGAAGCCGCATCGCTACAGGCCCGGGACCGTGGCTCTTCGTGAGATTCGTCGCTACCAGAAGAGTACCGAGTTGCTTATCCGCAAGCTTCCGTTCCAGCGTCTAGTCCGTGAGATCGCTCAAGACTTTAAGACTGACCTGCGTTTCCAGAGTTCTGCTGTGATGGCCCTTCAGGAGGCAAGCGAGGCCTACCTCGTCGGTCTCTTCGAAGACACCAACCTGTGCGCTATCCATGCTAAGCGTGTGACCATCATGCCTAAGGACATACAGCTCGCTCGCAGAATTCGCGGCGAACGTGCCTAAACGTAAATTATCAACAACAACAACAACAACAACAACAACAACAACAACAACAACAACGGCAACCGTCATCATCGTCGATGTTGTGTTCTATCGATAATATCTGTGTCTGGTGTAGCTGCCGGCGGTGGTTGGGTTATTTCTATATCTACCGCCTACTGGCTACTATACTGGTTTAGTAGTATTGATATGAAGTTATACATAATATTATAATATAAAAAGGCCCTTTTCAGGGCCGCAAATGTTGTCCTTGTTGCATTTATATTATATTATATTATATTATATTATATAGTATAATATAATATGCATATTGTTTAAAATCGTCGTAACGTAACGTCATTATTTTAATATATTATTTTTATATTAATATATGTGTGTTGTGTGTTGTGTGTTGTGTGTTATACATACACAATCATGATTCATGAGAGTCAGTCAGTCAGTCAGAATATATAATATAACAATAAAATGTAGAGGTCTTGCGAGAACAACTTGTACCTACCTAGTGCCAGAAGTAGGTAGATAGGTAGGTAGGTACAATATTAATATAATATCACCGGTATATATTTCTTCATTTGGCTTTACACGGAAGTCTATTTTATTATTCTTAGTGTACAATATTATTATGTACATTTACAATTGTGAAGTGTACTTATTAAATTTAAGCCGTGTAAAGTGTTATAACATAAATTAATATCAATCTTCTGCGCCACCAAATAATGTTTAAATCGTTTCAAAATTTAATAAGCTAAATATTATTCTACATGTAACATACACATGATGTACATAATAAAAAGCATGCCAACTCTTTTCTTTACATTATAAACGCCGTTTGTTAGGTGGTATCTCTCTTTAGCTTCCAGCGAACGTCTAGTTCCGTAAGTCTATATAAACCGGATACAGTGATTCGTGGCAGTCAGTCATTCTGCTCTCGGACACCGTCCGATGAACAGCTCCGCTCGCTACGTTCGTTGCCGTCGTCCCGCGCTCTCTATTTGCGCTCTCGCTCTATCCGAGTATCATTGCTCACAATAGTGCACCACTGGAAGAAAGAAGACAGGAAGACAGAAGACTCAAGAGTCAAGCTTCAAGAGGCAAGACTCAAGAGTGAAGAGACAAGGCGCCACCCAACCGCCTTTGCCGCCCGACCCGTGCCGTACCGTGTCTCGCGCCGCGCCGCGATCGCCGCCTACCGGACGATTCGTGCGACCGCTCGCATCGTCCGTCTCGCTCTTTAGTGCGAGCCTTCCGCTCGCACACCCGCCGCGAAGTTAACGCCGCGTTAGGACGAGCGTGCGACCGGTCGCATCGTCCGTCTCGTTCTTAGCGCGAGCCTTCTGCTCGCGCTCCGCCGCGTCTCGTTCGCGAACACTAGCGCCTAGTGTTTAGCGCAACGTTAGTGAGTGAGTGAGTTCCAGCCGCCCTAGGAACAATTGTAAGTACCGTGACACGGTTAGGCACACTACACGAGGAGTTTTCCTCCCTACACACCTCCCCTCCCGGTCGCCGGGAGGGGCTGTATCCCCCAATATTAATTAGAGAGCAGAATTTCATTTCACAACCAGGATAAAACTTCCTAATTATGGCCGACGCCTTAATTAGGAAGTTCCTTGAGTTCTTGAAACTAGAAGTCCCAGATGTCGCGTCCAAGTGGGAACGCTTCGTGCGCTTGCACGAAGCTGACTCACCGGCGTCGCCCGATTGCGACGCCCCGCTAATCCCGGCCGAAACAGAGGCCTTATCATCTCCTTCAGAGATGTCTTGCTCAGAGCAAGAAACCGACCGTAGTGAACAAGGCGAGTTCACTACCGTCAGATACAAGAAGACGAAGAAGAGGAAGCGCCCAGAAGGCACCTCCTCTCCAGTCTTATCTTCCCCGACCAAATCGGTCCGAAAAAATAGGAAAACCGTGCAGGCTCATGGCTCCGCGACCCCCGTTACCTCGACGGCCCCTCTGGCCTCCCAGGCCCCTCTGGCCACCCAGGCTCCGCTGGCCTCCCAGGCCCTTCCGGCATCTCAGGCCTCCCTGGCCCCTCAGGCCTCCCAGGCCCCTCAGGCCTCCCAGGCCCCTCAGGCCTCCCAGGCCCCTCAGGCCGTCCGTACGCCAAAAACGCCTCCTCCTGTAATCATACAGGAGAAGGCCAAATGGAATATAATTTCTGCGGCAATAAACGAGCAAAAGCTCCGATACTCTTCTGCGCACACGACCCCCATAGGGATCAAAGTGCAGGTAAAATCGTCGGAGGACCACCGCCTCCTCACCGCGTTCTTACGCGCAAAGAACATAGGCTACCATACCTATGCCCTTGAAGACGAGCGCCTTCTGCGCGTCGTCATTACAGGAGTCGATAAGTGCCTCTCCACAAAAGAGGTACTCATGGACATCCAGTCCCAAGGTTTTCCCGCCTTAGAGGTACATCGCATGTACCACCCAATTAAAAAACACGAGTACAATATGGTACTAGTAACCCTCCCTCTTACACCAGAGGGCAAGGATATCTTCAATATCCGAGCCGTCTGTCATATTACGGGCATCCGCGTCGAGCCCCCCCGTAAAAGGGGCATCCCTGGCCAGTGCCACCGATGCCAACTTTACGGGCACTCGGCACGGAATTGCCAAGCTAGGCCGCGTTGCGTTAAGTGCCTCGGTGACCACGGCACCTCTGACTGTCTCCGTAAGAGCCCAGCTGAGGAGTCCGAACCCCCCAGCTGTGTTCTCTGTAAGTCTAAAGGACACCCCGCCAATTATAGAGGGTGCAAAAAAGCACCCAAAGTAAAAAAGCGTAGTGCACCGCAGACTAAAAGTGCCCCCCCCAAACAGAGATTCGTCGCTGCCCCCCTACCCTCCCAATCTGCATGGTTCAAGCCCGCGCAGAAACGTAGTTCGGAGCTAGCGGTTTTCCCCGCTCTCCCCAGTAAGGCCATGCCCTCCGCGCCCGTAGCGCCTAAGGCCACGCCCCCTCCGACTCCCAGCTTCACTGCAGACCTCTCTTTCGTCCAGCAGTTTTTAAGCAACATCGGGCCTATTGACCCGATGGAGCTTTCTATTTTAGCGACAAAGCTAAAAGGTTCGGCCACAGACCGCATCCAAGCTTTGTCAGACCATCAGGTCTTGATCCGTCAGATCAAGGCCCTTTCCACAAACGGTAATTAATGGAGCCCTCGGGAAGGACAAAGCCGCACTCGTTACGCGTAGTGTCGTTCAATACGAACGGCATTAGGAATAACATTAGCGAAATTCGCGATTTTGTAAGCAGCCAAAATGTCGATATTCTTCTAGTGCAGGAGACATTCTTAAAACCTAGCATGAGGAGCCCTAAAATAGCTAACTACAAAATAGTCAGAAACGATAGAACTCGATCCCGACTCGGAGGTACTCTTATCTACTATAAAAAATCACTACATTGTATTCCACTAGAGCCACCGCCATTGTTAACTTTAGAAACATCTGTTTGCCATATTAGTATGTCCGGCCACGGACCCATTGTTATAGTAAGCGCGTACTTAGCGTGCAACAAAGAACTCCATTCAAGCGACCTACAGGCGCTATTCAATTTAGGTAACGCTGTCATCATTGCCGGTGACTTTAATTGCAAACACACCGAGTGGGGCAATGTTCATAACAATAGAAACGGCACCATCCTTTGTAATTTAACCGACACTTTAAATTTTGCACTATTAGCCCCCACCGACCCCACTCGCTATGACACCAATGAAAACATCAACGGTGTCATACGCGATCCTAGTACGATAGACATAGCCTTAGTTAAAAATGTTTCTCTCAATATCAATATTGAGACTCTCCACGAGCTTAACTCAGACCACAGACCGGTTATGATTACTCTTGGTAGTCTTAACCCCAATAATTCTAGTACTAGGAAGATAATAGATTATAAATCACTAGCGGAGAACATTAAAGTCCTTCATTCTAGCCACTTAGATAAAATCCCCGATATTATAGATAGTAAAGAGACAGCCATAGAGGCCGCCTCCCACTTGACCGATCACCTGGTAGCGACCATAGAGAACTCATCTAGGGAGGTGCCAACGACCCCCAAGGGCCGTTGGCCCCTCCCTGAGGACATAAGGGAGTCCATCAGACTCCGAAATGCGGCTAAGCGCACATATGATCGCTACCCGTCGGAAGAGTGGAGGAAAGCCCTCCGTCACTACGAGAGGGAAGTTAAGTTTAAAATCAAACAGCACAAAGCCGAGAGTTGGGATCGACTTCTCAGTGATTTAGAACCGTCTCACGTGGCGTACTGGCCACTCGCGAAGGCCCTCAAAAACAACACGGAGAGCGACATGCCTCCGTTAGATAGACCTAACCGTCCTCCTGCATTCGAAGACATTGACAAGGCCGAGTGCCTAGCTGATAATTTCGAACAACAGTGCCGGCCGAGTACTCTCCCGATTGATCCCGTGCACCTTAGCTTAGTTAATAGCGAGGTCAACAGCCGACTCTCGAGGCCACCTGACGTAGACAGGGTGAGGATGGTGGACTCGGAGGAGGTCAGTGACATTATTAAGTGTATGAATGCCAAAAAGGCCCCAGGCCTCGACGGTATTTCAAACAAAACACTTAAAATGTTACCGTCCGAGCTAATTCAACTCCTAGTGAACATCTTTAACGCCCTCTTAGTAGGATGTTCATTTCCAGACATTTGGAAAGTAGCTATTGTCATAGGTATCCACAAACCGGGGAAACCCCGGAAGGTGCCTGGTAGCTACCGTCCAATAAGTCTCATTAGCTCCCTAGGTAAAGTCTACGAAAGAGTTATTAAAAGGCGCCTTAATGACGTCATAACCGACAAAAAACTCCTTCCAGACGAGCAGTTCGCCTTCCGCGAAATGCACAGCTGTCCCGCTCAAGTACACCGCTTAACGGAGTACATATTATCTAGCAAAAACGACAGGAAGACGACATGCGCCGTATTCTTTGACATTGCAAAAGCTTTTGATAAAATTTGGCATAACGGACTGTTATACAAACTCTATCAAATGGAAATACCCGATTATCTCGTCTTACTAATTAGTAACTTTTTAAAAAATCGTAAATTTCATTTCCGCGTAGAAGGCGCACTGTCGTCGCCAAGATATATGGAGGCGGGAGTACCGCAGGGCTCGGTCCTCTCGCCCTCCCTATATAACCTGTACACTAGTGACATCCCCAAACACGCTAAGGTGCAATTAGCTATGTTCGCGGACGACACAGCCCTTTATTATTCAAACACACGAGCCCGTACCGCGTCTAAAGTCCTCCAGGAGTCAGTTACCGCTCTCGGTAATTGGTTCTCCAAGTGGAGAATAGAAGTCAATCCCGATAAAAGTCACGCCATTCAATTCAATGGTAATAAATCAGCGGGGCGTAAGTGCCCCCGTAAAGTAATGAGCCCTATTAGCCTGCACGGCAACATTATCCCTGAGGTCTCTCAGGTCAAATATTTAGGCGTAGTACTAGGCAAGTCGATGACGTTTTCGAGTCACATCAGCAACACACTGCGTAAAGCGAAATTTGTACTCTACAAATTATATCCGCTACTTAATTCGCGAAGCAAAATGTCCTTAAGACATAAGCTTACATTGTATAAGGTTTGCATCAGAACGATACTCACTTATGCGTGCGTCTCCTTCGCACAGATAAGCGAGTCTCAAATGGACCGCTTGCAAAGAGTCCAGAACCGGTTTCTACGCATGGCAACAGGCGCCCCCTGGTACATGCGTAACATCGACTTGCATAGGGACTGCGAACTAGTCACCATTAAAGCCTATATCAAGGAACTCGTAGAGAGATTCCTTGATAAAGGCAAAAACCACCCAAACCCCCTTATAAAAAAGGCACTGGACTACAACCACGACGCCCTGACTTTCCGACACCCGCACAAACGGCCTAAGCATATCTTAGCCGATCCCGTTGACCCGATCACAAAATACGTAACGTACTGTGTACAGTTACGTAAACACAAATCACACGCACCCGCGTCGCTAGCATTGCACCGGGGTCGACGCCGGCGCCTACCCCGAGGTCCCACATCCGACACGACAACACGTACAGACGTACAGACCGACCCTAACACGGGATCGGACCCGAACCCGAGTTCGAGTTCGCATCCCAGTAGTCTAGGTACACTCCTAAATAGTGTCCGCGACCGCGATATTGATATAGAGAGCTCTACCAATACCGCGAACCTCATAGACATTAGGACTTACGCGCGCGAGTCATCCCGACCGTACGCGGAAGGGGAGAGGGACGGCCCTCTCAGTACCGATATCGATCAAATCGAGAGCTCCTCTATCGCGATAACTCGCACGCCGCTAGTCTCTGCTACCGCGCGCGAGCAACCTCACTCATCAGCGAGTGAGGAAGGGGTCGGACCCCTCAGCAGGAGAGACCCGCGTCTCCCCTGTCAAAATAATAGCTTCTAATCCGTAGCTGTCCCCAATATCCGGTTTGAACATCACCCGGGTGATGTTAGGGAGGGTCAAACCCTCCCATCGTCTACCACCAAACAAACTAGCCACCAGGCTAGTTATAGTCCGACTTAGCTACAGCGGTCTTAACCCGACCCTTAGCATAGACCCGTTCGAAAAAAAAAAAAAAAAAAAAAAAATTCGTGGCAGTTATTCAGTCTCTACAGTTTGTGGTGAGCGGACGTGCGCGCGCGTTCGTTCTTTTCTTTATTATTATTATCATCATCATCTGTGGTTGTCCGTCGTCAAGATGACCGGTCGCGGTAAGGGAGGTAAAGGTTTGGGAAAAGGAGGAGCCAAGCGGCACAGGAAGGTTCTTCGTGATAACATCCAAGGTATTACGAAGCCGGCTATCCGTCGTTTGGCGCGCAGGGGTGGCGTGAAGCGTATCAGCGGTCTGATATACGAAGAGACTCGCGGTGTATTGAAGGTGTTCTTGGAGAATGTGATCCGCGATGCAGTCACATACACCGAGCACGCCAAGAGGAAGACCGTCACCGCTATGGATGTCGTCTACGCTCTTAAACGTCAGGGCCGCACTCTGTACGGTTTTGGCGGTTAAATCTGTGGTGGTGCACACATTGTGTACTTATTATTATTTTATGTGCGTGTTGTGTGTTAGTTTATATAATAATAATTATTGAACTGACGACGACAACACCAACAACACCAACAACACCAACAACAACAGCTTAAAACGATCGTTAATCGCATATAAAATAATTCAAGTTATTATAAAAAGGCCCTTTTCAGGGCCGCAAAACTATCTGTACGTCTCACGTAGTACATAATATGATAATAATAATATTATTTATGTACAAGACGTGTGATCTTAGTTTCATGAAATAGATCAACGTATTTTTAAGTTTACTTGCTGTGTTACACTACTATTGTCCAGTGGTCCCAAAGACTTCAAAACTGATGGTCCATCTTAAGAGATTCATTCGATACCTACCTACGTAAATTTTAATACACGTTTTATACTGACGTAGGTATGTAAAAAAAAAAAATATCATTATTATATTATATTATGTATCATAATCATCATGTTTTATTATTATTATTACGAAGTTTGCCTTTGATAGATAGGTTATAAAATATAGGCACAATAACATCATAGAGACGTGTCGACTCTTAATATTGCATTTAATAATAATTGGTGCACAATGAACTTGAATGTTTTATTATTATAATAATGATATAATAATGAGATATACATATATATATATCGTTTTTTTTTTTTTTTTTTTTTTCCGTACACTATAAATATTGTTGTTGTTGTGCGAAATTTCCATTTCCATTGACTATACCGACTATACGAGCACTCTACAATATAATATTCAACGCGGTAGACTGTAATTTAAATATTATACATTTTCACGACATTAAGATTGAATTACTGTTATTGTTTTATAAAGTGTATCATATTTATAAAAAATATATCTATTTATTCAAATAGAATATTTAACATTTTTATAAATTGCGAAGGAGTATAACATCTACACCTCGGACAGATGCACGGTGGTGTGTTTTACGACGGTCCACTTAACGCACCACGAAATCGTAAACGGAGGTCCGCCGTGAGCATATTTTATTGTCAGGACATAATTAGAATAATACACTTTCGTATTGTTTGATCAAACAATGTCATGGAATTGATTTTATAAAGAAAAATAACATTTAAAGCGAACACTAGGTACGCGCGTACCACACTATGCATTTCAAACGTTCGCAGTTCGATAATACGCACGCATAAGTAGATTATGCGCTTCTCTTGGACGAGTTTATCTTATGAGTTGCCGTTATTGTCATTAAAAAATATAACTACTGTAACAAATATTTTATAAAATGAACATTCTTGAATGTCGGCTAGTGAAAAGTATCAAGTCTCCGTAGGAGAAAATGTTTAGTGACAAAGGGGCTCTCTATACGGCATTGCCGACGTCCACCTTCCACTAGCGACCTCTAGAGCGAAACTCGAAATCATCTCTCGTGATTCGTGCTATAACTTGTCGTAGCGCACGCGTACTCGTGTTTGTTCGTTCGTCGTTCGTCGTTCGTCGTTCGTTCGTAGTATATTAATTAAAGTGTCGCGTTGAATAATATTATAATAAAATCATCAATAATTATAATGGCCGACACCGCAGTTGCAACAGAAGCACCCGCCCCGGCGACGCCCGCTAAGAAACCGAAGGCCGCCGCATCCGGTGCTGCGAAGAAGCCAAAACCTAAACCCACCCACCCTAAAACGTCGGAAATGGTGAACAGCGCCATCAAAGAGTTGAAAGAGAGGAGCGGATCCTCGCTTCAGGCTATCAAAAAGTACATATCTTCTCAATATAAAGTGGACGCGGAAAAATTGGCACCGTTCATCAGGAAATATCTGAAGAGCGCCGTTGAATCCGGTACGTTGATACAGACCAAAGGTAAGGGTGCGTCCGGTTCGTTCAAACTCGAATCGAAGTCGTCGTCCGCTAAGAAACCGGAGGCCGCGAAGAAATCCGCCGCTAAAAGCGCCGCTTCATCTGCGGCGGCCGCTAAGAGCAAGAAATCCGCCGCGGCGAAGGGCGGCAGGAAGGCCGCATCCGCCGCATCCTCGTCTACGGGTTCTCCGTCGAAGGGCGGCAAATCGGCTTCGGCTACGGCCAGGGACAAGAAAGCCGCCGCCGCCGCCGCCAAGAAGAAGACTCCCGCGGCGTCCGCCAAGAAGGCGTCGTCGGCGTCTCCGTCCAAATCGAAGGCGGCCGCCGGCGGTGCCGCTTCGAAGGCCAAAAAGTCTGCGAAACCACCCACCAAGAAGCCAAAAGCACCCAAGCCGAAGAAGGCCGCTCCCAAGTCGAAACCGGCCGCAAAGAAGGCAACCTCCGCCGCCAAAAAGTAAGAGTGAGTGTTACAACGATACAGATGGGTACCGGAAGGTCACACGTTGTGGTGCCGTGGTGCGTGCGTTCGTGTATACAATATTATATTATATTATAGCCGCTGCAGCTGCCGCCTACACGTTGATAATAAAAAGCCCTTTTCAGGGCTAACATATCATTCCTGCATACGACTCTATTAACCATCCAACCAACTGGATTGAGAGTTGGTTGTGAACGTATTGTTTCAATTTTACGAATCGGGCGAATAACGTGATTATATCTAAGACTCCTCCTAGACAGAATCCCAATGTGCAATAATAATATTTATAAACATTTGATATAATACAATAATATTATGCCGTAATATGCACACATGTATACATTCAAACATACATAAATACATACATGAATGCATGCATACATACATGCATACATACATGCATACATACATGCATACATACATGCATGCATACATACATGCATACATACATACATACATACATACATACACACATACTTTTTTTTTTTTTTTTTTTCTTTTTTTTTCCTTCAATAAAAAGTACGGTTCCCGTGGGATCCTTTTAGCGCGTACGAAGTCGTAGGCAACAACATTCTTATGTCTCTTTTATACGCACGCTTCCCATTACATCGCTGTCCTATTCCCTCCTTATATTTTCGTTCGTGCCTCTCTTTCGTTTCGTCGAACGTGTAGCGACACAGCACCGCCACATCCCCACTCGCATCGCCGCATAACATCGGTGAAAATCGCGGCCGAATTTCATTATTCATCCGAACTCGGTACGACGCGCACGTCGTCTTAGTACGTATCAGTTTTACGCGAATTTTGTTTGTTGTTTGTCAACATGTCCGGACGTGGCAAAGGTGGAAAAGTGAAGGGCAAGGCAAAGTCCCGTTCGAACCGCGCCGGACTCCAGTTCCCTGTCGGGCGTATTCATAGGCTGCTGAGGAAAGGCAACTATGCCGAGCGCGTCGGTGCCGGAGCGCCGGTGTACCTCGCGGCCGTGATGGAATACTTGGCCGCTGAAGTTCTCGAGTTGGCCGGTAACGCGGCTCGCGACAACAAGAAGACCAGAATCATACCTAGACATCTCCAGCTGGCGATCCGAAATGACGAGGAATTGAATAAACTACTCTCCGGCGTCACGATCGCGCAGGGTGGTGTCTTGCCTAACATTCAGGCCGTTCTTTTGCCCAAGAAGACCGAGAAGAAGGCATAAAATGTGTAGTGTATTATAATAATACAAAATTATATTGATAGTAATCACAATATTAACATTGTGTTAATGTATTGTGGGTTACTACTTCTTAAAAGGCCCTTTTCAGGGCCACAATATACATCTATGAACCTGCTATCAAGTATGTTTTTGTTGTTGATCTATAATATTAGATTAAACAATATTACTCGGTTCCGTTTCGTTCGTACTTCGTGAACGAATGAATATTCATGATTACAAAATGTTAATTTTAATACGGTTATAAAAAAAAAAAAATTGTTTTCCCTGAGGGGGGGGGGGGGGGGGGGACAATAAAATTGTAAACATCCTAGTTATAAATAACAGTACAATCGCGGACAGGGCGGGTGGGTGGTCTTAACCTTAAACCTTTAACCTAACCTTCTATCCAGCCATCTAATCAGTAACCTAAACCAAACCTGATCCGACTGAATTTACAATTACAAACTAAGAGCACCATTCGACATATTGTGTGTATAAATAAAACTACCTGTACAAAACAAACCTACTACAAACCTAACCTAATGACGAAACAACGTAGGGGGGAGGGGGGAGGGGGAAGGGGGGGGGGGGGGGGGTGAAACATACAAAACCAGTACATAACCTAGGGTCTAGGGGGTAGTAAATAAATAAATAAATAATATTATTACGATTGTTACACAGGATTAAAAAAAAAAAAAAAAAAAAAAAAAAAACCCGAGGATAAAAAGGGACCGTCGCTTAGAAAGAGGCATAATATCGAGCCGACTCGGCCAACGCGACATTCTTGCACGCTATTGGTCGAAAGGGACACGATTACGCCGCTCGACGACCCCAAGCGAGCAAAGTGACTATAAGCGATTTCACAAAATCGGTGATTCACCATTCTATCACTTGCTCGCTATCGCGGTTGGTTGTGTTGGTGTGTTTGTGAGGTAACTACTAATTCGAATTCGATCCATTATGCCGCCCAAGACGAGTGGTAAGGCAGCGAAGAAGTCCGGAAAGGCGCAAAAGAATATCAGCAAATCTGACAAGAAAAAGAAGAAGCACAAGAGGAAGGAGAGCTACGCTATCTACATTTACAAAGTGCTCAAGCAGGTCCACCCCGACACCGGTATCTCCAGCAAGGCCATGTCGATTATGAACTCGTTCGTTAACGACATTTTCGAGCGCATCGCAGCGGAGGCTTCCCGTCTGGCCCACTACAACAAGCGTTCCACCATCACGTCGAGGGAGGTGCAGACGTCCGTGAGGCTTCTGCTGCCCGGTGAACTCGCCAAGCACGCCGTCAGTGAAGGCACTAAGGCCGTCACCAAATACACTAGCTCCAAGTAAGGTAAAAATTATTTGGTTGCGCGGACGTGGACGGCGAAGATGATGATGATGATGATGACGATGACGATGACGATGACGATGACGATCCCTTCGTTCGTCTTCTCCGATTCTCGAGTGTCTAAAAGGCCCTTTTCAGGGCCACAATATATTTCTTTTAAAGTTGCCCCGAATGGAATGGGACGCGACATAACATAATATATTATTGTTTCGATCTACTACGATACGTAAACATAGCATAGCACAATAAATAACTCCACACTTGTGTACTTCTTGACAAAATATTACCATCGGTGATCGGTGTTTGGTGAATATCATTAGTGTGTATGTATGTTGTTTGTTTAACAATAATTATTAATATTGTTAAACAAGTATGTAATTTATAATATTATTAAATTCACTGGCCTGCGAAACTATGTATGTACCTACCTAGGTACCTAGTAAAGTAAAACGCTTTTAGAATTTCAAGTGTTCATATATTTTATAAGCTTTCTGTCACTACAACTACAACGACTACAACTACTACTACTAAACTAGAAGAAAGCTTATAAAATATGTTACAACTTCTATTAGTCTAGAAAACAATTGAAATTTTAAAAGCGTAGTAAGGGCACATAAGTATATACAATACAATAATAATGATTTTAAAAGTACATACATACATACATACATACATACATACATACATACATACTACACAATTATTAAAATAATATTTCTTACGCAGCTCCCGCATACCACTCCCGCCCGACTGCCCGACTCGTACTCGTACTCGTATATCGTCGTGGTCGTGTGCTAGAGTGAGATGACACTATATGTAAATGTTTTATATAAGCCGACATTATACCGTCGACTGGATCATTTGACCCGTGTACCTTGTAGCGCGCGCGCGTCCCTCGTTGTCCAAATATAAATTCGATTTGTTGTGGATCGTCCTGTCTCTCGCGTGTGGTAGTGCTATCTCGGTTGCTCCGCGTTCTCGTGCCGTCTCGCGTTATCCGCGTCGCAGTGTCTCGCTCACTCCGCGGTAGTGCCGTCCCGCCCAGAACGTGTCGAGTGTCCCTCTCACTCCACGCCCGTGCCGACCCGCCCCTTGTGTAGTGCCGTTATACCCCATTCGCGATCGACAATCTTCTCGTTATTCGTCAGAATAGCGAGCGGATTGCCGCCTGCTGAAGGGTTGCACTGCCCTTGGCCTCCCGTTGGGAACTTGTTCCCAACGTCGGGTCACGGAGAGCCAGCCTTCCCAGTGAACCAACCGTGCAAGTACGTACACTTATAGTGACTACTTTGACACTGAATACGTGTTGTGTTTAGTGTACCTGTGCCGTGTATGAAGACCCTTTGTGTTGTGAGTACTGTCTGTATTAATTACTTTTATATTCATGTGTACATATGTGTCTAGTGTTAGTAACATTGTGACATTGTAAACATGTCTCCAATCCGCGGAGGACACTAAATTAGTGCCCCGTCACCATGGCCGATCGTGGTTCGCGGCCACATAGCCGTGACCGCCCCAGCCACTCCCGCGCCAGCTCCGGTGCGTCGCGTAGCGCCGCCTCATCGAGGTCGAGCTCGCGTACGTCCGAGCGCGCGTACCTCTCAGCCACCGAGCCCAGCTTGAGCGGAAAGGATACCGCTCGCCCCGGGCCGTCTTCGGCATTCTCGCGGGGGTGTACTGACACCCCCCCGCCCCAATGCCTTCCGACGGCGACCCGCCGCGAGTCTGGGCCGCCGCACCGCCCAGCCGATAAGGGTTCGGCCTCGCCGCCGCGCCCTGTGCGCCGAACCGAGGAGGTGAGCGCCCCGCGCCCATCGCCTACACCATCCACTGCGAGCTCACAGCTCGCCCTCCCCTCGCCGGCCTCCCCGCCCGAAGAGGATCAAAGAGGGGTGAGTGTGCCTGCTCCGAGGGCCCCCGTACCGGCTCCCTCGTCGAGCACCATGCCCCCGCCCCCCGCCCCGCCCGTGCAGGTAACCAAGAGACAGCGGCAGGAGGTGTCCTCTGATGTCTCGCCGCCTGCCAAACGCGCTGACCGCCCGGCCACCTACGCAGCAGCGACTACTGCTGCCCCCACCGGAACTCCACCGGCCCCAACCTCGAGGGCCGCATCGCCGATGGACATAACCACGGCAACAACCGCGGCACCATCGCGGAATGTGACTTCGCCACCGCCTCCCCCCGCACCCCGCTGCCCGCCACTCATCGTGGAAAAGCTGGAGGACTGGGTGAGGCATTTCAGCAACCTTGCGGAGCTCCTCGGCCACCCCCCCAACGCGAAGCCGCTGGGATCAGGGGTCAAATTTACCCCTGGAGGGGAAAAAGAATACCGTGTCGTCCAAAAATACCTGGACGACCTGAGCAAGACCGAGCACGTAAGCTGGTATTCTTACGCGCTACCGCAGGACCGTGGACTTAAGGTAGGTATCCGCGGCCTGCCGGTCAACACTCCCACCGATGCCATTGCCGCCGCACTCGAAAAGAAGGGTTACGAAGTCGAGTACGTGTCCCGGATCCTGGCCAGGAAGGACCGCCCCGGCTGCGTATACTTCGTGCTGTTGAAGCGTACCCCGGACCTGCTCCCCGGGATCTACCAACTTACGGAGCTTCTTCACATGCCAGGTATTAGGGTGGAAGCCTGGCGTGGCAAGGACGGCCCCGCCCAATGTCATCGCTGCCAGCAGTTCCGACACTCCAGCCGGAACTGCCATCGTAGGCTGGCGTGCGTCAGGTGCGGCGAAGAGCACCGCGCAGCTGACTGCCCCCGCCCACACACCGAGCAGCCCACCTGCGTCAATTGTCAAGGGGCCCACCCGGCAAATAGCAAACTTTGCCCGGTTTATAAACGGGAGTCCCGGAACCCCCGGAACCGCCGTGCAGGACCCACTGCCCGCACTTACCGCGCTCCCCGGGTAAGTCATGACCCTCCCATTACGGAGAAAGAGGTCCCCCCCCCGCCGCCTACGGCCACATCTCTTATGGCCGAGGCCAACGCCCCTACCCCCCGTCCCGCGTCATCCACAGTCCCCACCCCTTCTGTACGGAAGAAGAGGATTAGGATGAGGACGAAGAAGAAGGGCCCCAAGCCCGGAGCCACCTCTGCGGCAGCAACGGACTCGGAATACGAGCCCCTCGCGCTTCCGCTCCCTAAGGCCGATGCCACCTTGTCGGCCCCCCCCCTACCCCAGCGCGTCCCGCGCCCCCCGCGCACCTCTCGTGCCTCGCGCAAGGTTCCGGCGGCCACTACAACTACCGAAGTGGCCGAGGTCGTTACCGAGCCCGCCAATCCAGCAGCAGCTGCCGCCACCCTGCCAGCAATTGCCCCACCGCTTTCTCAGCGTCGCCCCAGGAGAGAGGCCCCCGAGGCCCCTGAATCCACCGCCGAGCTAATTCACGCTCTCTTCTCCCTGGCCATGGATATATTTTCCAAAATCCAGGCCGGGGAAGACATTTTTACTACCCTTTTGTCGGCCCTCCCTGAAGGGGCCTCCCTCGCCACGAAATTAATCTCCAAATGGCTTCCCACGCCCCATCCTCGCTAAAGATTATCCACTGGAACGTCCGAGGGGTCCGCGGAAAAATGGCTCCGATCCGTCATCTCCTCAGGGAACAGGAGATTGACATCGCGCTCATAAGCGAAACCCATCTCTCCCCCTCGGACCGATTTCATGCTCCTGGATACATCGTATACCGCCAGGACTATCTCGGCGGAGCGATAGCGTGTAGAGGCCTTGCTGTCTTGGTCGGCAGGAGGATCCTCCACCAACTCCTCCCAACCCCCTCGATGTCTTCCCTTCATGCGCTGGGCATCGAAGTGGCACTCGGCACCCACCGCACCCGCATATTCGCGTGCTACAAGCCCCCGGGGTCACATTTAGATATCTCCGACATCCACAGGCTCATATCAGATGAGCCGACTGTGATTGCCGGAGATCTAAATTGTAAGCACCCCGAGTGGGGCTCCCGCGCGCCAAACGCGGACGGCAGACGACTGCTCACCGACTCCGTACGAGTTGGGTACACGGTGGTGGGTACTTACACCCCCACCCACTACCCTGAGAGCCCCTCGTACTCCCCTGACGTCCTGGACGTGGCAATCGTCCATCGCATCGCAGGCGACCTTCACCAGGAGGTACTCGACGTGGCTCATGGCTCCGACCATCTCCCGGTCCTGGCCACCATCCGAGCCTCCCCGGTTAGTGTCCCTCCCCTCCCCTCATACCCAGTCCGAGATTGGGACGCCTTTTCCTTGCAGCTGCACGAGAACACTCCAAATTTCCCGGTGAACTCTGCTGAAACCGTCGAAGCCATGACGGAGCAGCTCACCGGGGCAATTGCAGCTGCAATGGACGCGGCTACCCAGCCGCCCACCCACCGCCAATACATGCGGCCCCCGTTACCTCGCCACTTAGCGAACCTGATCGCCGACAAGAGGCGCCTGCGACGACGATGGCAACTCACCCGATGCCCAGCGTTGAAGACGCAGCTCAACCGCCTCACCGCTGAGGTAAGATCTAAGTTAGAGCTCCTCAGTGCGGAAAACTGGACTCGACGCATCCAGGAGGCGGGTGAGGACTGGCCCTCCCTACACCGTTTTTGCCGCAGTCTTACCAGAGCCACTGCCCCTGTTTACCCCCTGCTCCACCCGGATGGTAATTTAAGGTACCGTGCAGAGGATAGAGCAGAGATTCATGCTGAACACCTCGAGCGCCAATTTTCACCACTGCCAACGACCGCAACGGACCACGCCCGAACGGTCTCCGAGGAGGTAAAGGTATTCCTACTCTCTCCCTCCTCCCCCCCCTCCTTCTCCTTCTCTCCGAGGGAAGTGCAGAAGGTGATCGCACGCCTTAAACCCAAGAAGGCCCCCGGAGCAGATGGTATTCCCAACTCTGCCCTTCGTCATCTCCCCTTCAGGACGGTGGCCGCCCTGACCCGTCTGTTCAACGGAATCGTCAGGACCGGACACTTTCCCACCACCTGGAAATTGGGGATAATTACCACCATCCCCAAACCCCATAAGAACCTGAGAAGGGCAGAGGGCTACCGCCCCATCACCCTCCTCTCAACCATTTCAAAAACATTTGAAGTCCTTCTCCTCAAGCACCTTGCTCCTCACCTCCCTCCTCGCAAGGACCAATTCGGCTTCCGGTCGGAGCTGAGCACCACTCTCCAGCTGGTAAGGGTCATCCACCACCTGTCCGTTGCGGCCAACAAGAAAGAATCCTCGGTCGCAGTCTTCCTCGACATGGAAAAGGCGTTCGACTGTGTTTGGCATGAAGGTCTGCTCTTCAAGCTCATCCGAGCCAACGTCCCACCCCCTCTGGTAAGACTTATGGCATCTTTTCTCTCCGGCCGCACCTTCAGGGTGCGTGTCGACGGCGTTCTCTCCAGCGAGCGTCCCATCACCGCCGGCGTACCTCAAGGCAGCGTGCTCTCGCCAAGCATGTACAACTTCTACGCCAGCGACGTGCCAAAGGACCCGGGTACCACCGCAGCGCTATACGCCGATGACACGGCGTTCATCACCAGCTCGCTAACACCCGATCATGCCGCCCTGAAACTTCAGAGGACGCTGGACCTTCTCCCTGACTGGCTGAGCAACTGGCGACTGTCTGTAAACGCAGGTAAGTCCCAGGCGCTCGCCGTCACCACGAGAACGGGATTCCCAGCTCCTCTGAAGATCGGAGACGCCGAGATACCATGGGGAAGAACGGCGAAATATCTAGGTGTCATCATAGATCGCCGTCTCTCCATGGTCGCCCAACGCCAGCATGCAGTGGCGAAGGCCAAATCGGCCACCGCGCAACTGCACTCCGCCTTCTCTTCTCCTCAGATCCCCCTCAACATGCGGACGGCCTTGTATAACACTTACATTAGGTCCCGCCTCACCTACGCAGCACCTGCGTGGCATCATCTGCTCTCTGCACCCCAGAAGAGGACGCTGCAGAGAGCCCAGAACCGGGTGCTGCGCTACATTGCGGGCGCCCCCTGGTACGTCCGCAACTCCACCATCGAGAGGGATCTTAGGATGGAGAGCGTGGAGGCCTTCGTGGCCCGACTCGCCACCAACATGTTCGCGCGAGCGGATGCCTCGCGTCTTGTCGAGCTGACCGACTTGGCGCCGTGGCACGCCCGCCCGCCCGACCGCCACATCCTGCCGAGGGACGCTGTCCCGCCGGCAGCCCCATCGGACCCCCGCCACCCCCGAAGAGGAGGAGCCCGGGCGCAATGATGTGCCCCCCCCTACCCCAGAAGAGGAGGAGTCCAGGCGCAATGGCGCGCCCGAACACCGCCCTCGAAGAGGAGGAGTCCCGGCGCATTGACATGCGCCACACCGAGGCGCCTGTACAGGCGCTCCACCTTCGCGGGATCACAATCCCCCCCCGCTCCTTTCCATACACCGGTAGAAACCCAAACCTGCCGGTGTAAACTACACCTTCAATAAATCGTCTGGGGCCTGTCGGAGTGGCAGCCCTCTTGCCACCCCGTCGCCTCCTTGACGCACCTTCCCCCTGACAAATAAAGTCGGGGCCCGGAAGTCTTTCCCCTTCGACTTCCCCCCTTTCCCCAGGTCGTTCGCGTCCGCGGTCCGGTAAACGCGGCGCGTGAGGGAGTGGAACCACACACGTTTCCCGGCCCCTGGGTCGGGACCCCCACGCGCCGCTTGGAGCCGACCGCCGGTTTCGGTTGGGCCTGGATTGGCATGTCGTCACTCCCTTGCTGTTGTCGGCTGCCCTACCATGGGTTTTCCCCGCGTTCTGCCGCGGGGGGTCTTCCCAAAAACTTGACTCTTTGCGCCCAGTACTCGTACTGGGCGCGTCATCCCAATTAGAGGGGCTATGCCCCTGACGTTGGTAATCCGCCAAGGCCCTTTTCAGGGGCCCGGCGTCGAGCTGAGAAGAGTCTCCTTCTCTCAAAGGATTTGTTGTGTTGTGTGTGTTTGTGTGTGTTTGTTTGCGCGCAGCAGACATGGCTCGTACGAAGCAGACCGCTCGCAAGTCCACCGGAGGCAAGGCCCCGCGTAAACAGTTGGCCACCAAGGCTGCACGCAAGAGTGCACCGGCCACCGGCGGTGTCAAGAAGCCGCATCGCTACAGGCCCGGGACCGTGGCTCTTCGTGAGATTCGTCGCTACCAGAAGAGTACCGAGTTGCTTATCCGCAAGCTTCCGTTCCAGCGTCTAGTCCGTGAGATCGCTCAAGACTTTAAGACTGACCTGCGTTTCCAGAGTTCTGCTGTGATGGCCCTTCAGGAGGCAAGCGAGGCCTACCTCGTCGGTCTCTTCGAAGACACCAACCTGTGCGCTATCCATGCTAAGCGTGTGACCATCATGCCTAAGGACATACAGCTCGCTCGCAGAATTCGCGGCGAACGTGCCTAAACGTAAATTATCAACAACAACAACAACAACAACAACAACAACAACAACAACAACAACGGCAACCGTCATCATCGTCGATGTTGTGTTCTATCGATAATATCTGTGTCTGGTGTAGCTGCCGGCGGTGGTTGGGTTATTTCTATATCTACCGCCTACTGGCTACTATACTGGTTTAGTAGTATTGATATGAAGTTATACATAATATTATAATATAAAAAGGCCCTTTTCAGGGCCGCAAATGTTGTCCTTGTTGCATTTATATTATATTATATTATATTATATTATATAGTATAATATAATATGCATATTGTTTAAAATCGTCGTAACGTAACGTCATTATTTTAATATATTATTTTTATATTAATATATGTGTGTTGTGTGTTGTGTGTTGTGTGTTATACATACACAATCATGATTCATGAGAGTCAGTCAGTCAGTCAGAATATATAATATAACAATAAAATGTAGAGGTCTTGCGAGAACAACTTGTACCTACCTAGTGCCAGAAGTAGGTAGATAGGTAGGTAGGTACAATATTAATATAATATCACCGGTATATATTTCTTCATTTGGCTTTACACGGAAGTCTATTTTATTATTCTTAGTGTACAATATTATTATGTACATTTACAATTGTGAAGTGTACTTATTAAATTTAAGCCGTGTAAAGTGTTATAACATAAATTAATATCAATCTTCTGCGCCACCAAATAATGTTTAAATCGTTTCAAAATTTAATAAGCTAAATATTATTCTACATGTAACATACACATGATGTACATAATAAAAAGCATGCCAACTCTTTTCTTTACATTATAAACGCCGTTTGTTAGGTGGTATCTCTCTTTAGCTTCCAGCGAACGTCTAGTTCCGTAAGTCTATATAAACCGGATACAGTGATTCGTGGCAGTTATTCAGTCTCTACAGTTTGTGGTGAGCGGACGTGCGCGCGCGTTCGTTCTTTTCTTTATTATTATTATCATCATCATCTGTGGTTGTCCGTCGTCAAGATGACCGGTCGCGGTAAGGGAGGTAAAGGTTTGGGAAAAGGAGGAGCCAAGCGGCACAGGAAGGTTCTTCGTGATAACATCCAAGGTATTACGAAGCCGGCTATCCGTCGTTTGGCGCGCAGGGGTGGCGTGAAGCGTATCAGCGGTCTGATATACGAAGAGACTCGCGGTGTATTGAAGGTGTTCTTGGAGAATGTGATCCGCGATGCAGTCACATACACCGAGCACGCCAAGAGGAAGACCGTCACCGCTATGGATGTCGTCTACGCTCTTAAACGTCAGGGCCGCACTCTGTACGGTTTTGGCGGTTAAATCTGTGGTGGTGCACACATTGTGTACTTATTATTATTTTATGTGCGTGTTGTGTGTTAGTTTATATAATAATAATTATTGAACTGACGACGACAACACCAACAACACCAACAACACCAACAACAACAGCTTAAAACGATCGTTAATCGCATATAAAATAATTCAAGTTATTATAAAAAGGCCCTTTTCAGGGCCGCAAAACTATCTGTACGTCTCACGTAGTACATAATATGATAATAATAATATTATTTATGTACAAGACGTGTGATCTTAGTTTCATGAAATAGATCAACGTATTTTTAAGTTTACTTGCTGTGTTACACTACTATTGTCCAGTGGTCCCAAAGACTTCAAAACTGATGGTCCATCTTAAGAGATTCATTCGATACCTACCTACGTAAATTTTAATACACGTTTTATACTGACGTAGGTATGTAAAAAAAAAAAATATCATTATTATATTATATTATGTATCATAATCATCATGTTTTATTATTATTATTACGAAGTTTGCCTTTGATAGATAGGTTATAAAATATAGGCACAATAACATCATAGAGACGTGTCGACTCTTAATATTGCATTTAATAATAATTGGTGCACAATGAACTTGAATGTTTTATTATTATAATAATGATATAATAATGAGATATACATATATATATATCGTTTTTTTTTTTTTTTTTTTTTTCCGTACACTATAAATATTGTTGTTGTTGTGCGAAATTTCCATTTCCATTGACTATACCGACTATACGAGCACTCTACAATATAATATTCAACGCGGTAGACTGTAATTTAAATATTATACATTTTCACGACATTAAGATTGAATTACTGTTATTGTTTTATAAAGTGTATCATATTTATAAAAAATATATCTATTTATTCAAATAGAATATTTAACATTTTTATAAATTGCGAAGGAGTATAACATCTACACCTCGGACAGATGCACGGTGGTGTGTTTTACGACGGTCCACTTAACGCACCACGAAATCGTAAACGGAGGTCCGCCGTGAGCATATTTTATTGTCAGGACATAATTAGAATAATACACTTTCGTATTGTTTGATCAAACAATGTCATGGAATTGATTTTATAAAGAAAAATAACATTTAAAGCGAACACTAGGTACGCGCGTACCACACTATGCATTTCAAACGTTCGCAGTTCGATAATACGCACGCATAAGTAGATTATGCGCTTCTCTTGGACGAGTTTATCTTATGAGTTGCCGTTATTGTCATTAAAAAATATAACTACTGTAACAAATATTTTATAAAATGAACATTCTTGAATGTCGGCTAGTGAAAAGTATCAAGTCTCCGTAGGAGAAAATGTTTAGTGACAAAGGGGCTCTCTATACGGCATTGCCGACGTCCACCTTCCACTAGCGACCTCTAGAGCGAAACTCGAAATCATCTCTCGTGATTCGTGCTATAACTTGTCGTAGCGCACGCGTACTCGTGTTTGTTCGTTCGTCGTTCGTCGTTCGTCGTTCGTTCGTAGTATATTAATTAAAGTGTCGCGTTGAATAATATTATAATAAAATCATCAATAATTATAATGGCCGACACCGCAGTTGCAACAGAAGCACCCGCCCCGGCGACGCCCGCTAAGAAACCGAAGGCCGCCGCATCCGGTGCTGCGAAGAAGCCAAAACCTAAACCCACCCACCCTAAAACGTCGGAAATGGTGAACAGCGCCATCAAAGAGTTGAAAGAGAGGAGCGGATCCTCGCTTCAGGCTATCAAAAAGTACATATCTTCTCAATATAAAGTGGACGCGGAAAAATTGGCACCGTTCATCAGGAAATATCTGAAGAGCGCCGTTGAATCCGGTACGTTGATACAGACCAAAGGTAAGGGTGCGTCCGGTTCGTTCAAACTCGAATCGAAGTCGTCGTCCGCTAAGAAACCGGAGGCCGCGAAGAAATCCGCCGCTAAAAGCGCCGCTTCATCTGCGGCGGCCGCTAAGAGCAAGAAATCCGCCGCGGCGAAGGGCGGCAGGAAGGCCGCATCCGCCGCATCCTCGTCTACGGGTTCTCCGTCGAAGGGCGGCAAATCGGCTTCGGCTACGGCCAGGGACAAGAAAGCCGCCGCCGCCGCCGCCAAGAAGAAGACTCCCGCGGCGTCCGCCAAGAAGGCGTCGTCGGCGTCTCCGTCCAAATCGAAGGCGGCCGCCGGCGGTGCCGCTTCGAAGGCCAAAAAGTCTGCGAAACCACCCACCAAGAAGCCAAAAGCACCCAAGCCGAAGAAGGCCGCTCCCAAGTCGAAACCGGCCGCAAAGAAGGCAACCTCCGCCGCCAAAAAGTAAGAGTGAGTGTTACAACGATACAGATGGGTACCGGAAGGTCACACGTTGTGGTGCCGTGGTGCGTGCGTTCGTGTATACAATATTATATTATATTATAGCCGCTGCAGCTGCCGCCTACACGTTGATAATAAAAAGCCCTTTTCAGGGCTAACATATCATTCCTGCATACGACTCTATTAACCATCCAACCAACTGGATTGAGAGTTGGTTGTGAACGTATTGTTTCAATTTTACGAATCGGGCGAATAACGTGATTATATCTAAGACTCCTCCTAGACAGAATCCCAATGTGCAATAATAATATTTATAAACATTTGATATAATACAATAATATTATGCCGTAATATGCACACATGTATACATTCAAACATACATAAATACATACATGAATGCATGCATACATACATGCATACATACATGCATACATACATGCATACATACATGCATGCATACATACATGCATACATACATACATACATACATACATACACACATACTTTTTTTTTTTTTTTTTTTCTTTTTTTTTCCTTCAATAAAAAGTACGGTTCCCGTGGGATCCTTTTAGCGCGTACGAAGTCGTAGGCAACAACATTCTTATGTCTCTTTTATACGCACGCTTCCCATTACATCGCTGTCCTATTCCCTCCTTATATTTTCGTTCGTGCCTCTCTTTCGTTTCGTCGAACGTGTAGCGACACAGCACCGCCACATCCCCACTCGCATCGCCGCATAACATCGGTGAAAATCGCGGCCGAATTTCATTATTCATCCGAACTCGGTACGACGCGCACGTCGTCTTAGTACGTATCAGTTTTACGCGAATTTTGTTTGTTGTTTGTCAACATGTCCGGACGTGGCAAAGGTGGAAAAGTGAAGGGCAAGGCAAAGTCCCGTTCGAACCGCGCCGGACTCCAGTTCCCTGTCGGGCGTATTCATAGGCTGCTGAGGAAAGGCAACTATGCCGAGCGCGTCGGTGCCGGAGCGCCGGTGTACCTCGCGGCCGTGATGGAATACTTGGCCGCTGAAGTTCTCGAGTTGGCCGGTAACGCGGCTCGCGACAACAAGAAGACCAGAATCATACCTAGACATCTCCAGCTGGCGATCCGAAATGACGAGGAATTGAATAAACTACTCTCCGGCGTCACGATCGCGCAGGGTGGTGTCTTGCCTAACATTCAGGCCGTTCTTTTGCCCAAGAAGACCGAGAAGAAGGCATAAAATGTGTAGTGTATTATAATAATACAAAATTATATTGATAGTAATCACAATATTAACATTGTGTTAATGTATTGTGGGTTACTACTTCTTAAAAGGCCCTTTTCAGGGCCACAATATACATCTATGAACCTGCTATCAAGTATGTTTTTGTTGTTGATCTATAATATTAGATTAAACAATATTACTCGGTTCCGTTTCGTTCGTACTTCGTGAACGAATGAATATTCATGATTACAAAATGTTAATTTTAATACGGTTATAAAAAAAAAAAAATTGTTTTCCCTGAGGGGGGGGGGGGGGGGGGGACAATAAAATTGTAAACATCCTAGTTATAAATAACAGTACAATCGCGGACAGGGCGGGTGGGTGGTCTTAACCTTAAACCTTTAACCTAACCTTCTATCCAGCCATCTAATCAGTAACCTAAACCAAACCTGATCCGACTGAATTTACAATTACAAACTAAGAGCACCATTCGACATATTGTGTGTATAAATAAAACTACCTGTACAAAACAAACCTACTACAAACCTAACCTAATGACGAAACAACGTAGGGGGGAGGGGGGAGGGGGAAGGGGGGGGGGGGGGGGGTGAAACATACAAAACCAGTACATAACCTAGGGTCTAGGGGGTAGTAAATAAATAAATAAATAATATTATTACGATTGTTACACAGGATTAAAAAAAAAAAAAAAAAAAAAAAAAAAACCCGAGGATAAAAAGGGACCGTCGCTTAGAAAGAGGCATAATATCGAGCCGACTCGGCCAACGCGACATTCTTGCACGCTATTGGTCGAAAGGGACACGATTACGCCGCTCGACGACCCCAAGCGAGCAAAGTGACTATAAGCGATTTCACAAAATCGGTGATTCACCATTCTATCACTTGCTCGCTATCGCGGTTGGTTGTGTTGGTGTGTTTGTGAGGTAACTACTAATTCGAATTCGATCCATTATGCCGCCCAAGACGAGTGGTAAGGCAGCGAAGAAGTCCGGAAAGGCGCAAAAGAATATCAGCAAATCTGACAAGAAAAAGAAGAAGCACAAGAGGAAGGAGAGCTACGCTATCTACATTTACAAAGTGCTCAAGCAGGTCCACCCCGACACCGGTATCTCCAGCAAGGCCATGTCGATTATGAACTCGTTCGTTAACGACATTTTCGAGCGCATCGCAGCGGAGGCTTCCCGTCTGGCCCACTACAACAAGCGTTCCACCATCACGTCGAGGGAGGTGCAGACGTCCGTGAGGCTTCTGCTGCCCGGTGAACTCGCCAAGCACGCCGTCAGTGAAGGCACTAAGGCCGTCACCAAATACACTAGCTCCAAGTAAGGTAAAAATTATTTGGTTGCGCGGACGTGGACGGCGAAGATGATGATGATGATGATGACGATGACGATGACGATGACGATGACGATCCCTTCGTTCGTCTTCTCCGATTCTCGAGTGTCTAAAAGGCCCTTTTCAGGGCCACAATATATTTCTTTTAAAGTTGCCCCGAATGGAATGGGACGCGACATAACATAATATATTATTGTTTCGATCTACTACGATACGTAAACATAGCATAGCACAATAAATAACTCCACACTTGTGTACTTCTTGACAAAATATTACCATCGGTGATCGGTGTTTGGTGAATATCATTAGTGTGTATGTATGTTGTTTGTTTAACAATAATTATTAATATTGTTAAACAAGTATGTAATTTATAATATTATTAAATTCACTGGCCTGCGAAACTATGTATGTACCTACCTAGGTACCTAGTAAAGTAAAACGCTTTTAGAATTTCAAGTGTTCATATATTTTATAAGCTTTCTGTCACTACAACTACAACGACTACAACTACTACTACTAAACTAGAAGAAAGCTTATAAAATATGTTACAACTTCTATTAGTCTAGAAAACAATTGAAATTTTAAAAGCGTAGTAAGGGCACATAAGTATATACAATACAATAATAATGATTTTAAAAGTACATACATACATACATACATACATACATACATACATACATACTACACAATTATTAAAATAATATTTCTTACGCAGCTCCCGCATACCACTCCCGCCCGACTGCCCGACTCGTACTCGTACTCGTATATCGTCGTGGTCGTGTGCTAGAGTGAGATGACACTATATGTAAATGTTTTATATAAGCCGACATTATACCGTCGACTGGTTGTCAGTATTCTGCTCTCGGACACCGTCCGATGAACAGCTCCGCTCGCTACGTTCGTTGCCGTCGTCCCGCGCTCTCTATTTGCGCTCTCGCTCTATCCGAGTATCATTGCTCACAATAGTGCACCACTGGAAGAAAGAAGACAGGAAGACAGAAGACTCAAGAGTCAAGCTTCAAGAGGCAAGACTCAAGAGTGAAGAGACAAGGCGCCACCCAACCGCCTTTGCCGCCCGACCCGTGCCGTACCGTGTCTCGCGCCGCGCCGCGATCGCCGCCTACCGGACGATTCGTGCGACCGCTCGCATCGTCCGTCTCGCTCTTTAGTGCGAGCCTTCCGCTCGCACACCCGCCGCGAAGTTAACGCCGCGTTAGGACGAGCGTGCGACCGGTCGCATCGTCCGTCTCGTTCTTAGCGCGAGCCTTCTGCTCGCGCTCCGCCGCGTCTCGTTCGCGAACACTAGCGCCTAGTGTTTAGCGCAACGTTAGTGAGTGAGTGAGTTCCAGCCGCCCTAGGAACAATTGTAAGTACCGTGACACGGTTAGGCACACTACACGAGGAGTTTTCCTCCCTACACACCTCCCCTCCCGGTCGCCGGGAGGGGCTGTATCCCCCAATATTAATTAGAGAGCAGAATTTCATTTCACAACCAGGATAAAACTTCCTAATTATGGCCGACGCCTTAATTAGGAAGTTCCTTGAGTTCTTGAAACTAGAAGTCCCAGATGTCGCGTCCAAGTGGGAACGCTTCGTGCGCTTGCACGAAGCTGACTCACCGGCGTCGCCCGATTGCGACGCCCCGCTAATCCCGGCCGAAACAGAGGCCTTATCATCTCCTTCAGAGATGTCTTGCTCAGAGCAAGAAACCGACCGTAGTGAACAAGGCGAGTTCACTACCGTCAGATACAAGAAGACGAAGAAGAGGAAGCGCCCAGAAGGCACCTCCTCTCCAGTCTTATCTTCCCCGACCAAATCGGTCCGAAAAAATAGGAAAACCGTGCAGGCTCATGGCTCCGCGACCCCCGTTACCTCGACGGCCCCTCTGGCCTCCCAGGCCCCTCTGGCCACCCAGGCTCCGCTGGCCTCCCAGGCCCTTCCGGCATCTCAGGCCTCCCTGGCCCCTCAGGCCTCCCAGGCCCCTCAGGCCTCCCAGGCCCCTCAGGCCTCCCAGGCCCCTCAGGCCGTCCGTACGCCAAAAACGCCTCCTCCTGTAATCATACAGGAGAAGGCCAAATGGAATATAATTTCTGCGGCAATAAACGAGCAAAAGCTCCGATACTCTTCTGCGCACACGACCCCCATAGGGATCAAAGTGCAGGTAAAATCGTCGGAGGACCACCGCCTCCTCACCGCGTTCTTACGCGCAAAGAACATAGGCTACCATACCTATGCCCTTGAAGACGAGCGCCTTCTGCGCGTCGTCATTACAGGAGTCGATAAGTGCCTCTCCACAAAAGAGGTACTCATGGACATCCAGTCCCAAGGTTTTCCCGCCTTAGAGGTACATCGCATGTACCACCCAATTAAAAAACACGAGTACAATATGGTACTAGTAACCCTCCCTCTTACACCAGAGGGCAAGGATATCTTCAATATCCGAGCCGTCTGTCATATTACGGGCATCCGCGTCGAGCCCCCCCGTAAAAGGGGCATCCCTGGCCAGTGCCACCGATGCCAACTTTACGGGCACTCGGCACGGAATTGCCAAGCTAGGCCGCGTTGCGTTAAGTGCCTCGGTGACCACGGCACCTCTGACTGTCTCCGTAAGAGCCCAGCTGAGGAGTCCGAACCCCCCAGCTGTGTTCTCTGTAAGTCTAAAGGACACCCCGCCAATTATAGAGGGTGCAAAAAAGCACCCAAAGTAAAAAAGCGTAGTGCACCGCAGACTAAAAGTGCCCCCCCCAAACAGAGATTCGTCGCTGCCCCCCTACCCTCCCAATCTGCATGGTTCAAGCCCGCGCAGAAACGTAGTTCGGAGCTAGCGGTTTTCCCCGCTCTCCCCAGTAAGGCCATGCCCTCCGCGCCCGTAGCGCCTAAGGCCACGCCCCCTCCGACTCCCAGCTTCACTGCAGACCTCTCTTTCGTCCAGCAGTTTTTAAGCAACATCGGGCCTATTGACCCGATGGAGCTTTCTATTTTAGCGACAAAGCTAAAAGGTTCGGCCACAGACCGCATCCAAGCTTTGTCAGACCATCAGGTCTTGATCCGTCAGATCAAGGCCCTTTCCACAAACGGTAATTAATGGAGCCCTCGGGAAGGACAAAGCCGCACTCGTTACGCGTAGTGTCGTTCAATACGAACGGCATTAGGAATAACATTAGCGAAATTCGCGATTTTGTAAGCAGCCAAAATGTCGATATTCTTCTAGTGCAGGAGACATTCTTAAAACCTAGCATGAGGAGCCCTAAAATAGCTAACTA
This sequence comes from Phengaris alcon alcon, assembly GCA_037179445.1. Classification (NCBI taxonomy): domain Eukaryota; kingdom Metazoa; phylum Arthropoda; class Insecta; order Lepidoptera; family Lycaenidae; genus Phengaris; species Phengaris alcon. The sequence continues at coordinate 33,332 of JAYRCH010000968.1, forward strand.
CAAAATAGTCAGAAACGATAGAACTCGATCCCGACTCGGAGGTACTCTTATCTACTATAAAAAATCACTACATTGTATTCCACTAGAGCCACCGCCATTGTTAACTTTAGAAACATCTGTTTGCCATATTAGTATGTCCGGCCACGGACCCATTGTTATAGTAAGCGCGTACTTAGCGTGCAACAAAGAACTCCATTCAAGCGACCTACAGGCGCTATTCAATTTAGGTAACGCTGTCATCATTGCCGGTGACTTTAATTGCAAACACACCGAGTGGGGCAATGTTCATAACAATAGAAACGGCACCATCCTTTGTAATTTAACCGACACTTTAAATTTTGCACTATTAGCCCCCACCGACCCCACTCGCTATGACACCAATGAAAACATCAACGGTGTCATACGCGATCCTAGTACGATAGACATAGCCTTAGTTAAAAATGTTTCTCTCAATATCAATATTGAGACTCTCCACGAGCTTAACTCAGACCACAGACCGGTTATGATTACACTCGGTAGTCTTAACCCCAATAATTCTAGTACTAGGAAGATAATAGATTATAAATCACTAGCGGAGAACATTAAAGTCCTTCATTCTAGCCACTTAGATAAAATCCCCGATATTATAGATAGTAAAGAGACAGCCATAGAGGCCGCCTCCCACTTGACCGATCACCTGGTAGCGACCATAGAGAACTCATCTAGGGAGGTGCCAACGACCCCCAAGGGCCGTTGGCCCCTCCCTGAGGACATAAGGGAGTCCATCAGACTCCGAAATGCGGCTAAGCGCACATATGATCGCTACCCGTCGGAAGAGTGGAGGAAAGCCCTCCGTCACTACGAGAGGGAAGTTAAGTTTAAAATCAAACAGCACAAAGCCGAGAGTTGGGATCGACTTCTCAGTGATTTAGAACCGTCTCACGTGGCGTACTGGCCACTCGCGAAGGCCCTCAAAAACAACACGGAGAGCGACATGCCTCCGTTAGATAGACCTAACCGTCCTCCTGCATTCGAAGACATTGACAAGGCCGAGTGCCTAGCTGATAATTTCGAACAACAGTGCCGGCCGAGTACTCTCCCGATTGATCCCGTGCACCTTAGCTTAGTTAATAGCGAGGTCAACAGCCGA
>JAYRCH010000969.1:0-27314 GCA_037179445.1 Phengaris alcon alcon
TTTACCCTCGGCTTCGCCCGCGTGAAATTAGTTTTTAAAAACTTTCATCCCCTATTTTACCCTCTAAAGAGCCATTTTCACGGGTCGGTTTTCGCCGTGCGGCGAGCCGTCGGACAATTTACCTCACCTCGCCGAATCGCAAGCCCATTTACACGGGTGACTAAACAGCATGCGGCTTTAGGGTCAACTCACACTGGCGCAGAGTCGAAGCGACGTGACACGACATGATTTTCTCATAGTGGCTATAACGAATGATTTCAAAACTAAGGATGGGCTATGACGTACATTTGCAGAAGAAACTTCATACAAAAAAACTTACGCCATCTTGATTTCATAAGATTTTATCAATTACATTAAGCGGACTGAATATACTGCGGAAATGACAAAATGTCAAACCTCGACTGCCCCAAATACACCAAAAGTAGGCAAAAGTAGTTTAAGTGTGGACACTTTGTTTGACCCCGTGGGATTTCTTTTTGCGCGCACGAATGGCAACATCTAGTCTTTAGTACAAAAGTATAGGTATAGGTCTACGCTTAAAGCATATTCATTTCTATTTATACGGTAGCGCTCAACGACGCGCGTCGGCGTGCGTATCCGCACGTCTGCGTTTTTGTGGAGTAGTAGTCGACGCGCGTCACCACGTTTTACTCGGGCGCAGTGGCGTTTTCTTTTGCGACGCCGCCGCCATACACATCATTAATCCTTCGAGCAGTTTCTACAGCACTGGTGCCACGGTGGATTTCGTACTCGAAAATAATATGATATTTCAAGTTTTCCATTTTGTAAACAGAGTGACGCAAAGAAAAAACCAAAAGATGAAAAAACAAATGAATTACGGTTTTCGAAACACAAATGCATGAGTAAATAGCGGTATAAATTTGAAATTGGAATTCCTAACCAAATAAGATATATTTGAGATCAATGTTGCCAGTACGACAAAACGCCAATTTCATATATTGTAAGGACCTAATAATATAATTTACTAGCTGTGCGGTGTACACAACAGACGTTGTTATGTATAAACTATGAATTGGAATAAATAAATAGCTACCTACATACATCTACAGTTTATATACCAACACCAACAACCTACACCTACAACTTACACCTACTACCAACACCTACAACCTACAACTACAACCTACACGTACTACCAACACCTACAACCTACGCCTACTACCAACGCCTACAATCTACACCTACTACCAACACTTACAACCTACACCTACAACCTACATCCTACTACCTACAGGCTACTACCTACAGGTGATGTGTAAAAAAGTTATCGACAAATCGAACTCACAAGTCGCGTCGAGTTTTTTAATAGGCTACTTGACCCTTTTTTATTTTTGTCCTAAACGATTAATAATAATTGTTCCGTTACCAAAAAAATAATATAATATTATTTTAATAGCATAAAAACCCACAAACTTTAATTTAAAAATACGCGTTTTAAAAATGGCTGAAAACTCATCCGCCATATTTGTCGATAGATAATCTGTGTTTAGCCATTAGGCATTAGCCTATTAGGCATTAGTATTAACTAATAGGAAACAATCACTTGACAGCTCAGTTCACTATGCACGGTTGACAAATGACGTTTATTTGTTTACTATTACTATGATGTTTTCGCAGTGTCGCACGCGATTCACGGAGGAAATATGTAGAGGGCTTTATCAATTTAATATTATTTAAAATAACACTTACATATTTACCAAATAAGGGTGACGTTAAGAACATCACGACCGCGTAAAAGCTGAACACGAGCCCGCACATGGTCTCTGATAGGCCCTTATCGGAAGCTTCTCGGGGGAAGAAGGGAGCCATGATGCTCATGGAGCAGAAGCTCATGAAGTCCACGAGAGCGAGTGAGGCGAGCGTGAGTCTCTGGTGTCGGGATAAATGACGCACTGCACCTGGCCGAAGCTTTGTTTGTGTTCGGACTAATCTGAAACGAACGAACAACAATGGAGTATGAAAATTAATGTTTATGGTATATGGGTCAAACGAACTAGCAGATAATCGCGTGGTATATATAGCTATCACCTGATGTAACACCAGAAGTAAGCAGTCTACCCTAGCCTCTTAATGTAGGTTGCAATATTGCATGTAGAAGGTACATTGTACAAAAGACTATAGAGCAACAGACTATCTGTCGAAAACTACCGACCTATTGCTATCTTACCTACCGTTGCCAAGGTATTTGAGCTAGCACTATATAGTATTTTAATTAAACATATCCGTGGACGTCTTTCGGATGACAAGCATGGTTTCCGACCTGGTCGCTCGTACAGTACAAATCTTCTGATTCACGTCGATATAATTTCAAAGGCACTCGACACTGGATATCAAGTCGACGTTCTTTATTTCGATTTCTGCAAAGCATTTGACAGAGTCAATAATGATGTCCTCCTTATCAAGCTGTTCTTTATTGGGTTTTCTCCCCGTCTTGTCCGCTTCTTTGCAGATTATCTTCGTGACTGGAAGCAATTTGTGATATATGGCTGTTTTGAGAGTACCACTTACAATACACGCTCTGGTGTTAGCCAGGGATCGGTATTGGGCCCTCTTTTATTCCTGGTCTTCATCAACGATCTCACAGTCATGGTTAAATATGCTAAGTGCTTACTAAACGCCGATGACCTCAATATTATTATGGTTATAAAATCGCTGTACGATTGTATACTTTTACAAAAAGATTTAGATGCAGTACAACGTTAGAGTATTTCGAACAACCTGCTGTTCAAGATGAATAAGTGTAGCGTTATGACGTAATGGTGGAAGTTGCGATGATGGATGGTCATCCCATTACCCGTGTTCATAATATAAAGGAATTAGGGGTATACTTTGATAAAGCACTCACATTTAAATATCGTGTATGCACCGTTACTGAGGCTAGCTTTAAGCGTCTAAGGTTTGTTCTACGCAATGTTAGGGACTTTTGAAAACCTAATGTTATAAAATTACTATACAACGCACTGATACGCAGTAAATTGGAAACATATGCTTGTGTCTGGAGACCTCATACGACTTTAAAAAAAATACAAAAGGTCTTTCTTAGATTTATGTCAATAGAGTAGGTATATGGGTATATATCCCTACATGTACCCAACGTGCATCTTTTAGGTGCTTTGGGATACAACTCCCTGGAGGTCCGGAGAGGTGTAGACCTAATAGTAAAAACTATAAAAATACTTCGTGGTGTTATAGACTGTCCGGAACTTCACACTCTGATCTGCCGCTTGTATGTGCCCGACGACGTCCTGAGACACCATCCTAGTCGTCGCCCCAAATTATTCGCAGTGCCGGCATGTCGATCTGTAGCGAGAGCTGAGTCCCCACTGTACCGTGCGTTAGACTTGCTCAACGCTGATAAGAGGATGGATGTGAAGAAAGTATGCCTGAAATTTTGCGAAGGAAAGTACAAAAGAGTCTTCTAGAGCTAGTTAATAATTGTACTTGTATTTTCTATTGTAAAGTTATTTTGTAATTTGTTTTTTGATAATGTTAATGTTAATTTTGTTTACGAACTTAGTTAATAGTTAATTAATGTAATTGGTGTCACATGTTTTAATTAACTTTAAATAAATAAAAAAATAAAAACTGAAACTACTAAGTAAATAAAAGTTAACTGAGAACTTCGAGTCTTTTGCTATTAAAAACAAATCTTACTAAAACAGCTTATAGGTATTATGTACTTATAGTACCAATGTGTATTTTTAAGGGTTCGTGCCCAAAGGATAAAAACGATCCTATTATTGACACTTCGCTGTGCGTCCGCACTTTCCGTACAAACAACAAACGTTCTTTGTACGGAACCCATCGCGCGCGAGACCGACGCACTTGGCAACTTTACCTCAAATTATCAAATATATGTGGCCGTATTTGTTGTAAGTCTCAGTCAACACCACTACCATAATAATACATGTTTTCAACCGACTTCCAAAGGAGGTGGCTATACGTTCGGCTGTATATAATAATTATATTGTTTTATACTTTTTTGTGCGTTTTAACTGTATGTTCAACGATTACTCCGCCGTTAGAGGGATGATTTTCAATATTTTTTGATGTAAAGGGTCCTTTTGACATCAAAGTGGTGACCTGATGATGGGATCCATGATGAATCGAGGGAACTTCGAAATTTATAGTGATTTCGACATATTCTGAAGTAGTATAAGCATATGCTACCAAAAAGTAAGCTTTTGTACCTAGGTATACCCTGGATCCAAAAGCACTGAACAGAACTCCTGAGTCCTTATAGTTTGGGGATTCCGGCGTTATTTAAAGAACTACAAGCATATGCCATCATACCACTTACAGTAATCATCATCATCATCACCACCATCTTCACACGAAACACTAACATATTATTATCTCTTCAGAGTTTTGTGCACCGATAATCGATATATTGCAATGTCTTTTAAATTTTGCTATTGCCAGCATTATATTCGTGATCATCATCATCACTGTAACATATTTAATGCTTAATGCTAAGTATATTTTTTCCGCCGACTACTACAAATTACAATAGATAATAATAATTATTTAATAATATAGTATCTAATCATTACCTCACTGGTGATTGTTTATTAGGTATTACACATATCGGTAATGCTTAATTGGGGAAATACCACGGCCCCTCAGAAAAGTGGCATAAAGTAACGCTTGAGTTTGTTTTGCCGAGAGAGTGAGAATAGCGGAGGCTTTTTTGTATTTATAACTTTCTTAAAATGTATCAATAATAATATAATAAAAATAACTAAAAAGATAAAAAAAATATTTTTAAACAAAAAATGAAACCGACTTCCAAAGTTAAAATGTACAAAAAAGCATGAAATAAAACTTATTTTCTAAATAATTTTCCTTAATAAGTATCAGCCAACTTAAACGTGAGTTCTATTAAAAAATAGGTATTGTTTTATCAGGATATTGTTTGGCCTGGTACCGACTTCAAAATTGTGAAGATAGTGTAGAGAAATACTTAGGTTAAAATTTTAGCCGAATTAAAAAGGGGAATTATTGAGAAAATAGATTTATTTCATACTTTTTGTGCATTTTTACTTTGGAAGTCGGTTTTAATTTTTTGTTTAAAAATAATAATAAATATTATTTTATCAGGATGATGTTCGGGCTGGTACCGAGTTCAAAGTTATGAAGATTGAGTAGAGAAATAGTTAAAATTTTAGCCGAATTTAAAAGGGGAATTATGTAGAAAATAAGTTTTATTTCATGCTTTTTTGTGAATTTTTAATTTGGAAGTCGGTTTTAAATTTTTGTTTAAAATAATTTTCTTTTTAATGCAATATCATTCAAAGTCAAATAATATATATATTACTAACGTAGGTACCAAAGTTCCGAGAAGTTTGCTGAAGTTCGACGACCTGACAATTTTAGACTACTAATTTGATCTTTGTTTTGATCGCAAGCATCCTTTTACTAGGTCACCTCATTTAGTTTGTTGGCCAAGGCAAAGGTATTAAAAAACAAAAAAACATAATTTTTATTACAAATCTGTCCTGGATGTACATTTGTACAATCAACCCCTCTAAGTAGCTATTCTTAGACTAGAAATTTCTTAAAAATTATCAAATCAAATAATATCTATTTTTTAAAATATACTTACCTAAAAATAGTTAACAATACCCAGTCTTTATTATGTGTTTAATATTTCAATTTAAGTAGGTAGATATATTTTAATATTATAAACATAACAACTTGTTGATTATAGTTCTTATAGCTCGAAGTTATTATAAAAACTTAAACGACAAGTCGAAAATATGAGTACCTAGCTAAGTAGGTAAGGTAAGGTAAGTAGGTAGGTAGGTAGGTGCCTGCCTAAAGTAGTAAGTAAACCAGATTTAACATCGATAAAATGTAAAGGAAATAGGAAAACGTAAATAGTTACCTACACACTGTATAATATGATTGGCACAATATGATGTGAATAATTGTGAACTGAGAGAAGCACTATACGATCTAATATTACTTACTTATCTCGAATACAACACCAATTTTAATCATCATCACTACTATAATATTAATTTTCAAGGACTCTATTTAGATAATAAGTATTTATTCACAACCAAATAGTCTTAATTCAACTTTTTCACATTAAAAATATCCTACCTTTCTCTCAATATTCTAACTTCGGAGGGCGAGTCTTCTGGCTGTATTCCCGACCAGGAGTGGGCTCGTCTGAGCCTGCCTGAGTCAGGCAGGGAGCTGCGCCCACCCCACGTGGCGGCGAACTCCTCCTGCGTCGAAGTCTTCATCAGCTTACTATCGAACACTATAGATTCTGTAGACGACGCCATGTTCTGTCTATCACAAGGTAATGCACTGTCGTCTACACTCTTTCTTCTGTCCATTACGATTATACAGAAATAGCCGATTGTAAACAAATTTATCTATGTCAATACGCGCCAGGACTCGTCTTGCACCTACCTCATATCGTTTATCAATATCTTATCGAAAACCAAACAAAAACTACCGACAGATACAAACGTATTCTCACTACTATCGTATGTGTGTCTGTATCTTGTATTTTTATTAAATTATATGAATTATGATATGATATTATAATTATGATAAATATGTATTAATTAATGATCCTGTCGCGTGAATGATATTGCAAAACGGTCCACTTTAGCAGGTAGGTAAGTAAGTTATTCGTCACTCGACACTCGATAGGCAACTACGCCACTGAAGGTTTTGTCCTTCTACAAAACTCTCTTCTAAAGGAGAGATCTATCACATTTATATAAAAAGGCAGGTAAACGAGCAGACAGCTTATCTAATGTCAAGTGATTTTTTATAACACAACTAGCTGTCCCGTGCCTTTGTTGGGCGTAAAACATTTTTACTATCTAGTAGATATATTTTTACTTCAGTTTAAAAAATGTATTAATAAAGCATCATCCAGTGGATCAAATTGTAAATCTAAACCGTTCTCGAATCCACTTGAATACAAGATTTCTTTTTCAAAATAGGTCCAGCCGTTCAGGAGTTCAATTAGGTACAAACGCACACAGAGGATTTATAGTTTTAACCTACTTCCAAAAAAGGATGAAGAATTTTTTTGTATGTTCCACGAAAACTCCGCCGTCGGTTGACCAATTTTCAAAATTCTTTTTTGATGTAAAGGGTATACTCCGAAGTTGGTCCCGTTTTCACAAAAGTGGTGACCTGGTGATGAGATCCATTAGGAATCGAGGGAACTCCTCAAAATTTATATGGACACATAAGGTTATAGTGATATCAACTTTTTCTGAAGTAACCCAAGCATATGCTACCAAAAAGTAAGATTTTGCAACAAGGTATATCTGGATCCAAAAGTACTGAACATAACTCCTGACTCCTTATAGATACATCTTTAGGGATTTCGGCGTTACATAAAGAACTGCAAGCATAAGCCACTATGTCAATTATAGTAATCGTCATAATCACCACTCTCATACCATGAATCATGACATAATGATGATATAATAGGTATTTCTCATGATATTTTACACCGACACGGATATCTTTGAACATTACTCCGCCGTTTATGGACCTATTTTCAAAATTCTTTTTTTGATGTATTGGGTATAATCTGAAATTGGTCTCGTTGTCACCAAACCGGTGACCTGATGATGGCATCCATGAGGAATCGAGGGAACTCCTCGAAATTTATATGGACATATTATGTAGTAATTTTGACTTTTTTAGAAGTAACCCAAGCATATGCTACCTAAAAGTGAGATTCTGCACCAAAGTATACCCTAGATCCAAAAGCACTGAACAGAACTCCTCAGTCTTTAAAGATACGCGTTTGGAAATTTCGACGTTGTTTAAAGAACTGCAAGCATATGCCATTATGTAACTTACAGTAATCACCATCATTATCTTATATACAATACCTAATGGAAGCTTGGCGCGTATTCAATTATATCGTTTATTTTAAACGTTCTTAAAATGTGATTCAAACATATATCACTAAAAATATCACTAAAAAGGGAAAAATATTATTATTTTTAAACATAAAATTAAACCGATTTAAAAATTATGGAGATTGACTAGAGAAATGGGTTAAATTTCAGCCAAATTTAAATGGGGAATTATTTAGAAAATAAGTTCATTTCATAGTTTTTTGGGCATTTTTACTTTGGAAGTCGGTTTAATTTTTTTTTTAAATATCGCAAACCTGCCCGAATCTACCTAAAGCTGGGTCGAGGCTAACATATTGAATCAAACTCATTTATGACTTCAAACTCATTCAATTTTTCATCATAAGGCGATATCTGAAACCAGTAAAAAATCTAGTTGACTAGTATATAAGTAGGTATCTGTATAATCTATGATCCAGTTCTTGCAAGCTTAGCACCAAGCGAGTGATATGAGCGCATGAGCGCCACGAAAGATGACGGAAGCGACAGAATAATTAGCCACAGAAATTACATTTTTAGATAAAGAATACCGACCAAGTGCGAGTCGGACTTGCGCAAGAAGGGTTCCGTACCATACACATCATTAATCCTTCTAGCCGTTTCTGCAGCACTGGTGGTACGGTGGAACTCGTACTCGAATATAATACGATATTTCAAGTTTTCCATTTTGTAAACAGTGACGCAAAGAAAAAAACAAATTAATTACGGTTTTCGAAACACAAATGCCTGAGTAAATAGCGGTATAAATTTGAAATTTGAATTCCTAACCAAAGAAGATATATTTGAAGATCAAAGTGGCCAGTACGACATAACGCCAATTTCATGTGTAATGACCTAATATTATTATTAGCCATATATAGGTATACTATTATAAATGTAAAGTTTGTGAGAATAGAAATAGGTATGGATGGATGGATGCTTGTTACTCTTTCATGCAAAACTACTAAACAGATTTTGATGAAATTTCGTATACCTATAGTATAGTATATAGTAGTAGTCTAGGCTCTGGATTAAAACAGGCTTCTTTTATTCTCAAAAAGTACAATTTTCCCGTGGGATACTTTATTTACGCGAGCGGAGCCGCGAACAAAAGCTATTTAGATATACAACTGTTAGTACTATGGAGCACTATCTAGTATTGATACCGAGCAAGTCAGTGAAAAAATCAAGTTTTTTGTATGGGATTAAATATTTAATTTATTTTAAATAAAATGTAGGTACAACTCAATATTCAGTGAATATTTCAAGCGTCTACCTGTTGCCGTTATTAATATCGGGCAGAAAACGGCAAAATATCACGTTTGTTGTGATATCTGCCCTTTTAAATATTTATTTTATTCTGTATATAGTATTTGTTGTAACAGCGGCAACAAAAATACGTCATATGTGAAAAAACAGATGATGTCTAGCTGTCACGGTTCACGAGACAGACGGACGGACAGCGAAGTCTCAGTAAAAGGGTCCCGATTTTACCCTTTGGGTACTAAAAATTTTTGCTATCTGGAATTCCCATAAGAAAAATAACCTGCGATATTGATTGATACCTAGATTTCTATGATATTGAATTTGGATAGGAAAAACTAATAAAATATACAAAATAAAGGCAAACAAACATGTTTTATTAAAAAATTATCATAACAATATGTTAAAGTCTTTCTCTTAAAAATGCAGTATAAAAATAAACAAAGATTGAGTATACAATACGCACCATCTCATATTGGCAAAATATGGCTGCGTCAAGCATTTGCAAGAGCATTTTGCGAATTAGAAGTCTGCAGAGTACGAAAAATTATTCTCTAGCAACTAAAAAGAATAACATAAAAGCATCCACACCTATTCACCCATTCAATGGGCAAACTAATTGTAAAATCGGCATAGCAGTTGCGATGTCTATCTTATAATTTCGTCTTCAAATAAAAAAATCTAACCATATACGCAATACGTCCATCGGAGTACGTGAAAGGCAATCAAATGCACATGTTTGTGATATGGCTATATGTTGTTAACATTATTGGTAGAAAGGTTATATTTAAAAAGTTAGTAACAATTCGAAATAACAAGTATAAATAGCACTTTGAGAAACTAAATTTTGATATTTTGTAACATGATCGAATATTTGCTTTTTAATTTTACTATCATACATTATACGAGGTACTTGGTACTTACATACACCGGCAATTGAAAAAATATTTTTATATTACAATTTTTCCAACTACATGTTATAAATATTTAGTAAGTTTACAATTATATTGATATCTTAATATGTTTACGCGGATTCAATGTAAATCAATTTTCGTGATACGAATATGCGAAAGATTTACAGGTTTTATTTACAATGATCCGAGAATTTGAATAGACCGCCGATATTATTTTCGATAACTTTTAACAATTTAACACTGAATGATATTGATCTAATTTTAAAGGGTAACATTAATTTACAGAAACAACATACAACTACGGATACCACGCAGAATTATGGAGACTTTAGACTGGACGATGCCTAGGAAAAATGTTAAAATCGATTTGACATGGATTGGATTAAAGGAAGCCTTCCGATGCACGCGACGCGAGACCGAAATAGGGTCGCGGAGCAACTACTTGATATCAATTTATATGGAGCACTACGCATGGTGGGTGTACCTGGGAAACTGATTCGCTAGTTTGCCGGTCGCGGTCTCGCAAACCGGTCGCATAGATCGGAAGGTATCGGAAGGTAGGACCATAAGAACTTTTTAACAATATGACGTCAAGGACTGGCAAATCCTTGACGTCGTATTGTTAAAAATTATATCATGGTTTTGAACAAATTGGTAATAATTTAATGCGATCATAATTTTAGCTGTGCCAACTCTTGCAGTAGAGCGGCTTCGCTGTCGATCTTGGCCAGTTGGTTCAGTTCCAACTGTTTGCCCGCTGCCTTCTGTTGTTTTAATTTCTCAATGTCACTTAGTTTCTGTAATAAATAAATAGGAAATTATGAATTGTTTTCGTTTCATTTTCGTCTATTTCTATGTTGTCGAGAACTAGCTGCAGCAGCTGTTGCCCGCCAGCTGTTTTTGCGATGGCCAATTATATCTTACTTCTCGTATGATTTTTTTCTGTCAAATGTCCACCATAGCCCATACTTAGGTTTGAAATTGATTATACCCTATTTTTACTGAACCGGAATAAAAAATCACCAAGTATAATATAGTTATCTTTCTCAGAGAAACCATATATTACTCCAAGATAATCTTTTATCTTTGGTCGAATTTTCAGACGCTTTGTAAAGCTAAGTGCTACTTAAATCGCGGTCAAGCAGTGGCAGTGACTGTCTCTGCCTGACAGACAAGGCAGCATGTGATTTAAAAGCTAGCTTTAAGAAGAGTTTGAGAAGTAGGACGTAAGTCCGTCTTCTTATACCTTATTAACGTTCTTAATCTTCTTATCCTTCTCCGGATCGCCCGTAGAAACAAACGGCTGTTTGTTGGTCTGCGAGGCCGCGGGTGCCGGCGCCGGCGCAGGGGAAGTGTCCGAGCGCTCCTCCGCCTTGCGAGCTTTACGGGCCTCGCGCTTTTCCTTCTGTTTGATCGCTTGCTTGGAGGGCGCCACTGGAAGTAATCATCGTTAAATAAATAAATATTTATATTTTATATAAAATGTTATTATTACCTAATCTCAAATATATGTTTAACCAACGGTTGTAAATGTAAAAAATGGCATACATGTAAAAAAATATATGTATGTCATTAATCGTAATCAATTTCATGACCTTTCCATTGATGTAACTGAATTTTGGATTGAGATGACAGATATGTCTTAATTTCCAGATGTATTTATTATTGTCGCCCATTATGGTAGCAAATTTTCATATCTACAATATTTTTTTGCTAAGTTATTCCAAATTCCCAATTAATATTGTGCGTAAATATTAAAACGTTAAGAAAAAGTTGTCCACATTTGCCACCACCAATAATTATGACGTACAGTGTATACACTATATTTAGGGAACCATTTTAAAGACAATATTATTATAGACTCACCATCCACGCTCTGCCCTGGTCTATGCGGTTTCTCATGCTCATGTAATGTAAACGTGGACGGTTTGTTCCTGGCGCCGGGCGGCCTGTACGCGCCCACCGGCTTGGGTGTCGAGTCTTCTATACTCTTAGGTGCAGTTCTAGAGAGTTCGCTCCTGGGATACATCCCTGGCTGCCAGTTGATGGACAACAGGTTTTCTTTTTCACCGCACACGCGTTTGTGCATTAACGCACCAGTGTAGTGCCAGATTTTGTATCTGAAATAAAGTTCCCATTCTGTTTGGATCCACAATACGGTATCAAGATATATATAATATAGATTATTTAACTTACAGTACAATATTGACTATCAAAAACTTTTTAAAGGCGAGATACGAACTCGTAACTTAACTACTAATTATTTAATGTTACAGGTGTTCATGGGCAGTGGCAACCAATTACCCTCAATTAATATTATATTTTTTATGGTTTCTTTATTGCATAAAATACTTTAACATTCCCATTGTTTCTCTATAATTGCATCCATATTAATTATCTATTTATAAACTCTTACCCGTTTCCAACAGTGAGTCGTGGATAAGTCGTCGCCGTAATAAACACCTCTCCCCTCGGATCCCACTGCAGGCTCGTGGTGTCAGGTGCGGAGCACTGACCCAGCTGCTTGTAGCCGCGCATGTCCCAGACTGATATGTGACCTGTTGCGATGTTGCCGAACCCACCGAGCAGGACTAGTGCAGGAGGGGTTAAGGAAATATATGTTTGTTGGATAAAGTTTGAACCAAGGACAAAAAAAAAATTGATGTTTGAGTCTCAAAAAGGTTTTAAATATTACAGTATTTAGCCCGTACGCATAGATATAATAGAACCGTTACTTAAGCTAAACTCTATTACATATATGGGCTGTTGCCCATATATGTAATAGAGTTTAGCTTAAGTAAGGGTTCCGACCCGCTGTAAGATATGATCCGACCCGCGAGACATTTTAAAAAAACCCAATAAAAAAAATATTACATTAGGTTCTTATACTCACGGGAGTGACAGTGAGGCGGCAAACATCAAATCCTTTGAGGTTTTCCGCCCCACTCTTTGATAATCGCCGCCACTCGGCTTGCTCGATCAAATTCTTTGAGGTTTGCCGCCCCACGGGCGACACATAAAAAGATTAATTGCTTCTCGATTATTCTAAACTAGTTTATTTCAGATTATTCCTTCATTTTGCCTATATAAGCGGGTGGATGGCCCGAACGTTAGTTCAGTTCTATTTGAGCTACCGAGGTGATAACTTGGACAAGCAATATCCTAGCGAACTGCTCGAGCCGTCAACTTGCTTTATGACTTTGTGTGCATCTTGAGTGGTTACTAACTATAGTTTGTTATTAAGTTTATTGAACGAAAAGTAAACAAAAATGATGTCTGGTGGAACGAAACGAAAAGTAGATACAGAGGGTCGCCGGTTTCAAGAAAAATGGACTGAAGAATTCTTTTTTATCTTGCACAATGGTAAGCCTATTTGTTTGCTGTGTAATGAATCCATTTCAGTAATGAAAGAATTCAATATAAAGAGGCATTACTCAGCTAAGCATGCTACGCTGCACTCACTGACAGGACAATTAAGAAAAGACAAAATCCAGAAGCGATAGGCTTCTGGATTTTGTCTGTTCTGTCTGCAAATTTGGCAAAACAGCAACAAATGTTTCATAAACAAAGAACACAACTTGATAATGTTGTGAAAGCTAGTTTTATAGTTAGCTAAAAATTGGCAAAGGCATTAAAACGATTTGCCGAAGGAGAATTTATCTAGGAGTGTATGTTAGAAGTTTGCGGTATTTTGTGTCCTGAAAAGAAAAATGAATTTGAAAAAATTAGTTTGTTAAGACGAACTGTTGTTTCGAAGTATAGAAATGATGCCTAATGATATAAAAACAACATGACTGACCGTATGGCTGGTTTTGAATCATTTTCCATAGCATTAGACGAGAGCACCGATTTGTCTGAAACAGCTCAACTGGCTATATTTATTCGAGGTGTTGATAAGGAGTTCACTGTTACTGAGGAATTGCTTGCTTTACAGCTGCTAAAATGAACTACTACAGGAGAGGATATTTTTATTGAAGTTCAAAAGGTATTCACAAATTTTGGCTTGCCATGGTCAAAATTAATTGGAGTATGCACTGATGGTGCACCTTCTATGGTCGGCTCACGTAAAGATTTCATCAGAATTTTGAATGAAAAAGTAACAGAATTAAATGTGCAAAAAGATGATTTGATAGTCCTTCATTGCATTATCCACCAACATAACTTGTGTTCTAAGTCCATTCGACTCCAGAATGTTATGAATGTGGTAGTAAAAACCATCAACTTTATTCGATCCCGAAGGCTTAACTATCGTCAGTTCAAGGCGTTTTTGGATGAAATATCAGCTGAATAAAACGACGTAACATATGATTGTGAAGTCAGATGGCTGAGCAAAAGAAAAATGTTGAAACGGTTTTACGAGCTTAGAAATGAGATAGCAGACTTTATGAAAATAAAAGATAAACCACTATCTGAATTAAGTGACCCAAAATGGATTATGTGACTTAGCATTTCTGGTCGATCTTATAGGCTATTTAAATGATTTAAATTTGAAACTTCAAAAACAAGGACAGTTAGTAAATGATTTGTACAGCCATTTAAAAGCGTTATTATTGTTGGTTTTACCTATCCGACTGTTTAGTGTAAGTTTAAAATGTTTTATAATATTCAAACTTTACATAAAGCCTTTATGCTTAAGTTTGTATCTATTTAATACGTATGTTATTAATTTGTAACTTTTATTAATGTTTATTATTAAAAAGGATATTACTCCCCTCCGGCGGGAAGTATATAGCGTTCCAGGCGCCGGTACCGAACTCGAAGAGCGGGTCGCATTTGGCGTTGAAGAGCGTTGCCTTGGCGGGCGCGTTGCCGTACACCGCCACCCACTCGTTCCAGTTGCCCGGGTTCCAGGCTATCGCGTGGATCGGACCTTCTTTACCTGCAATACAATATAGAAAGGAAGCAAATGAGCAGGTGTATTGACAGTAATCTCTAGAGGTCTTTATCTTCGAGAACGAGGGGTTCTTACTAACACAACAAAGTACTTATGTTCATTTTATTTGGTAACAAATAAAAGGCTTTTTTTATTTTATTTATTATTGTCAGTAAGTAATTACCACTGAGCAGATGTTGCGTGCAGAAGAACAAAAACCGGCCAAGTGCGAGTCGGACTCGCAGTTCCATACAAAACGGCAAAAAAATTACGTTTGTTATATGGGAGCCCCATTAAATATTTATTTTATTCTGTTTTTTAGTATTTGTTGTTAAAGCGGCAACATAAATACATCATCTGTGAAAATTTAAACTGTCTAACTATCATGGTTCATGAGACACAGCCTGGTGACAGACGGACAGACAGACGGACGGAGGAGTCTTAGTAATAGGGTACCGTTTTACCCTTTGGGTACGGAAACCCTAAAAATCAGCAATGATTATTTTATTTATTAAGCTACGTTGCAAACAACAGTAAAACAAGATACTAACCCCCTTACTAATAAAAATATTTATACAATGGATAGGCTATTTAATGTTGCTGCAATTGTCTGATACATTGGAAACTTGACACTGTCACTTGACAGACAAAAGCAGCAACATTGAATAGCTTATTTATTGTTAATATTTTCATTAGTATGAATGTATGAAAGTATTAGTATGAATTAAGTATTCTGTAAAATATGTAAAATACATAATTTGAATTTTAATTGAGACTTGAGTCCATTTATAGCTACACTATAGCAAATACATTTTGTTTTAGGCCTTTTATATGTTAGAAGATGCATCCCTTTTTAGGGTTCCGTAATACTCAATTCGTTCGATCTGTCCGTCCGTCCGTCTGTCAGTCTGTCCGCGCTTCTGTAATTATGAATATAAATGAACAAAATTTGGTAGACTTAAAGACTGTGTATAGATCTCGATTTTGGCATCATAAAATAATAATGATTTTACATTTAATGGAGAGCCCATGTAAACCATTCTTGAGTAATCGGCCTCCAAAGTGGTTTAAAAGTTGCTCCCCCCCTGGAATTTCTAAACTATGAGACTTAGAAACTTGCAATTTTCGAGGCTTAAAGATAATGCGAAATACTCTTAAGAAATATTATTTTGAACATAATGGGACAGAAACTTTTGAAGTAATTTGAAAAAAAAAAAACCTTTTACACATTTATAGTAACGGAACCCTCCTTAGACTTGTCCTGACATGCTCTTGGTTAGGTTTTTTATATATATAATTATAAATGAAATATTTTGAACTATCATGTTAATATTTAGTTTATTCAATAAACAATTATAAAGCCAATTTTAATTTACTCACTGAACGCCATGTTCCCAGCATTGCCCTTTATGTCTCCATATGACAGTGATTGTTTTCCATAGTAAGAACCACCAGTTTTATCTACCTGCAAATATAAAAGTATTATTAAGAGATCCCACTACTTACTATAGTAAATGTGAAAGTGCTATTGAACAAAAAAACTATTGAACTGATTTTGATGAAATTTGGTATGATAGTAGTCAAGGCTCTGGATTAAAACATAGGCTACTTTTTATCCCGAAAAAGTACAGTATTCCCGTGGGATACGAGCGCTGGATTTACGCGGGCGAACCCGCGGGATAAAGCTGGTTTGCAATATTTAAAAATTATAAAGATAACCACTTTTTCGTGATTTTTACAATTGTTGATAAAGTGTATTATTTAAATGTTCTATTTACATCTGACTGTGTCATGGTAAACAAATTCGTGCCACGTCTGTTCCAGTAAAATGTTGCCTTATCTGCTTGAAACGATGACCGGCTCACAATGGCCTGATTCACATCAAATTGCAGGAACTTAAATACACGCCAAAATGAAGGCTGTCCAGATTTACCTGAAATAACGTATTATATTGTTTTGAGCAATTCAGTAGGAACTATAAAATATTTTTATGCTGGACAATGACATTTGTAATAAATTCTAGCAAATAAACTGTCATAGAATATGACTTAATTTGGTATTTTTTGGATGGAAATGGAATCTTTTTAAATTTCAAAGAATAATCAACTGTTTGAAGTGAGATTTTACTAACCCAAGGTGAATATAGAGAAATAATATGCCGGAGCCACACTTGGAGATATACTAAAAGAATTCAACTTTTCAGCTTGTATAGTGTGTGTATATCTGTCCAATTTTACATCCTCATAGATCAGTACTCTGTTGTTTGCTTGTAGAGCGAATATTTTTTCATCTGTTGACCATTTTGGTTCCCTTTTAAAAAATTAGGCAGTGTAAGTTTAAATCTGCCGTAAGTAACAAAATTCATAATATTTTATAACTAGTTGAGTGCTTACCATCCAAACTGATTCTTCTGTACAAATGATCCAACATTTTCTCCTGTCGCAGATTTTATCACATGAAGATTTGGTTTGCCCTGGAAAGTGTATTTCAACATTAATTTCTAAGATATGGTATTAAAAAAAATTATTGAATGATTTTGAAAATATATTTTCAATGTTAACAAGATATAGAAAAAAATAAGTATTAAAGTGTTTAAAATGCACCAGTTGCAATTCCTTAATTTCTAATACAAAAGATCAATTATTATCTTTACCTGAGGATTTTCGTTAGTTATTGCATACATTTCCCATAGCTGCAGGTATGTATCCAGGGGCGAGAAGAACATGTCCTTGAAGTTGCCCTCGATATTTGCGGTGACTGACCAGTCCGCACATTTTATCACCTCCAACCTATGAACACCATTAACATGCAGTTAAATATACAGAAAAAAATAATCCATTAATAAAATTGTTGCTGTATTATTACAGGTAATCATGTGTATTTAATGTATATAAATAAATATTATACTAAAAATTAGGTACTTTTTATCTGTCCGGTATGCCAAGTAGTTCCCTTTTGGGCTAAAAACAAGACTTCTAATATTCGGTGTACTGTCATCTCTAACCGTTACTTCTTGATATGGTTCTTGAAAGCTTACTCTAAATATATTCTTGTTTGTTAGACCTGTAACCAAATAGTAAATAAAAAGTTATTAAAGCCAAATCACCGCGGTTTTGGCATATTGGAAGTTCATTGTTCTTGTTCATAGAGTTGTTCTCACCGACGATCGAGGGTGTGGTAGCCATCCTATGATTTTATTAATTTACTAATACAATATCTTATCAATTTAAACGCATAATGTCCCGTTAATTAAGCTAACCTAAAAGCTAAGTTAGGTTAAAAATTCAGAACGAATCCATTGATCTTCCACAACACTTAGCAGTCGCCAGTCAGCACAGAGTGCACGTATTATCAATGTCGCTATGACAGTTGACATAAGAGATATGTTTTCTTCTTCTTCTTTTGAGTATGACGGCCGTAGTGAGTTGCCAATGTCAGAGTGACTTTTTTTAGGGTAGTATAGCATTAAACTATTGCCAGTATGAGCATTTTTGTTTAAGTTTTCAATACCATGTGACTAAATAGTCAAGCCCAAATAAATCGTTAACGCAGTCAATGAATCACTTCAGTTGAATCAGTAACTTCCTTCCCTAGTTTTAGAGAGAACACATTGAAAACAGAACATAATTATTATTTAACTAGTAATAAAACCTAATAAACTTGTCTTTGTCATTATCGGCGTGATAAAGGATTACTACATCATTGTCACGCCAATAATGACAAAATGTGAGAAAACGTACTTACGCCAACAAAATTAGCGCTTCCGGTTCGTGTGATATCGCTATCGCGTCATGTGAAAACTAAAAACGCATATATATCATATTTATAAGAATATAATATATAATTTCAACCCAATAACCTATCAAAGCCGTTGGGCGAAAAAAAACATTATTTTTGTGGCGTAATGACTTCGGGTTTTATTTATATATTAAATGATGAAGAAGTTGATAATGACAGACCCAATCAACTTCCATTTTTGATTGAATTTGTGTTCACAGTTCAAAATAATTTCAGTTTTTTAAATGTTTCAGGAAGTCCTACAAAAATTGTAGAAAATATGTTGATTTTTTAATAGAATAACTTCTAATTTCAATGTTTACAAATAGAGCTCAACTCAAAAGGCGTACACCTGATAATGGAGTAGATCGTGAAAACTACTTGTCCTTATTAGTAGACGAGTTTATTAATACAAATTCCTTTGGTATGGTTTTCTATAGCTCGATTAGTTATTTATCATATCAGATTAATATCAGAAAACACATTTTAGGCATTCCGATGATCTCAGTACTTAACTGTAAAATGTAGGCCCAAGTTTTATAATGATTACTAGCTAGACTTTGATTTGAACATAAATATTTTTATCATAATTAATTCTATTGTATTTTTCAGATAACAAATGTCAGGTACTTGCAAATTTATCAAATTTTGCATATGACCCATTCAACTATGGTTTTATCCGAGATGTTGGAGTACTGGATATATTTATGTTTGTGGTGAAAAACGAGAGCAATGAAAAGCTTCTGCATTTTGCTACTGCTGGAATCTGCAATTTATGTATAGGTAGACAACATACTATATTATTTTCTTTGTGTTACTTCCTAAATAAGTTTCACGTAATTAAAAGTTTGATGATGATATTATTTTGAATTTCAGATCCAGTTAACATTGATTATATTCTACAACATCATGCTATAAAACCTCTTACACTGTTGCTAAAATCCAGTAATAATAATATTGTAGCTGATACTATAACTATATTCATTTACTTAAGTAACAGCCATGCTAAAGGGAGCATAAACTTTCTTGTGGTTACAACTGAAATGAAATCTTTGGCTACATCAAACAACAAAACAATTGTAAACTTAGCTAAAATATTCCTAGAAGAAACGGAATAAAGTAGAAATACCAAAATGAGTTTAAATAAAATGCTGTCAAACAGATTCCCATTTTTAGCAGTGAACAATAAGAATTACCAGAAAATTTGTAAGATTCATACAACTTCATTCAGTTCAAGTTCCTTCAAAGCTGGCGACAAAATAAGAATACAAAAGACGTTATTGCAGAAAGATTTGGATACATTTTCAAATCTTACTAGTGATCATAATAGCTTACACAAAAATAATGGTAACAAAAGGCCCATCGTACATGGGGCATTCCTTAATGGATTAGTCGCAGGTCTTATTGGCACCCACTTGCCAGGGCCGGGTACTGTAGTGTTGTCTCAGACTATGAAATTCCCCAACAAGTGTTTTGTTGGTGAGAAATTAACAATCAGTGTTGAGTTGGTGGATGTGAGAAAAATATTAAGAGTTAAGTTCTTCTGTATTGTGGAAGAAGAAAAGAAGGTTGTTTTTGAAGGCGAAGCAAAACTTATGTTGGCAAAAGATTAAGAATTAAATTATAATTAAGTGTAGAATATACCAGTGTATCTGTGCCAATTTATTTATTTAATTAATGAAATACATACCTTTTGGTGGATTTATCTATTTATATACCTATTTTGTATCCTTGAAAACTATTTGTCCACAATGTACAATATAATAAGACTGATATATATAATAAACGAATAATATGTACACCAATTTGTCAGAACTTACATTTATATAAAACAGTAACAAAACTTTGAAATCTATAAAGTTGGCATTATGAAAATGCAATTAAAGCTCATTTCAGACTATGCTATACTGTTGTGCTATATAGTATAGCAAAGAAGGACCTAATGCTATACTATCTAGCATGGCATTCACATTAAGCAATATTATCGCAAGCATTTATAGTATATAGCAAGCTCAGTTGACCACAATCTTTTAAGAGTGTGCACAGTTGCACAGCACATATCACGAGCGACGGATATTTTTTTACACTCTAAAGTGTTCCATATTGTAACTTGTAACACAAGATCTATAATAGAGAAACACTTCAACAAAAACAATCATTTGGCGCCCGCGCCAGTGCACATCCGTTTCAGGCACAGGACACTCAGAGTATCGCACTATTTTATAGCGTATAGTAAGCCAATAATATATAGTACAGTACAGTGTGGACGTGTCCATATCAATATATGGTGCGCGATATTGATGTGCTATGAGCTATTATATACTATATGCTATTATACTATAGCGTAGACTGAAAGCCGCTTTATACTAATGAATCTTTGATGTGAGTAATATTTTTACTACTTTTTGGACTTTATATGTGTACTAGCTGTTACCCTCGGCTCCGCCCGCGTAAATATAGTATCCCAATGGAACACTGTACTTTTTCGAGATAAAAAGTAGCCTATGTTTGAATCCAGAGCCTAAACGATTACCATAACAAATTTTATCGAAATCTGTTTAGTAGTTTTTGCGTGAAAGAGTAACAAACATTCATCCATCCTCACAAACTTTCACATTTATAATATTATAGGATGGTGATTTCAGTTTGATAATAATAAGTAAGACTTGCTCATTTCGTAATTTAAAATTTTTACTGTTTGCCTTTATATAAAGTCAGTAATAATATTATTAATGTCAGTAACATTAAGATATATAAAATTAGTTTGTATAGGTACTTGTGATGAATATTATAGCAAATTTACTTTCAAATGAAGTAAACAAAAAGAAGGTGTTAAATAAAATGCCTTTTCCATTACCTTATATTTTTATGAAATAAAATTAGTTGGCTTTCTATGTTTAGTTAAGTTTATTATGAATGTTTAGGCAGCACATCAGAACAAAAATTTAATTTATTGTTGTCTTTAATATCAATAACTTTTACCTGAGTAGGTCTAAAACTTGTTCAAAAGTCAGTATTAATATTAACTGTTTGCGGTGTTATGTTTCTATAAGAAAATTTTGTTATTTGAATCATTAATACTTAAGTTCTATTAATTTAAGTTTGTCATTTTAATATTGTGTATGATCTTACAAGTCTGAATTAACAATAAACAAATGGAAAACAGTATGTCGTAATGGAACTATTTTAATACACAAGAAACCTATATTATTCTAACAAACATAATGATTGTTCCAACTGTCCTGCATGGACTTACATAACTCTGAATTAATACAATAAAGTTGAAAATCGAACACACGAGTGTTGAGTTTTCAGATTTGCTCGACACTCGACATTTTCATTTTCAACTCTTGTATTAGCGCAGAGTTCTATTTTCAGTGTTCTGAATTTTCCCGGGACCACCGGAATCCGGATCATATAGTCCAAGCCTAACGACAACGATAAGCCGGACCATAAAGGCGGGCCCATAAAGTCACCGCCACCAGTTTGCAACAGTTTAAAATTTTGTATAGTTTAAGTAACTGGTGTCATGCCTAACATTGAATGCGAGAATGAGACGTGTATCTTTTTGTGAAGTGAAATAAAGTTCAATTTTAAATCGATAACTTATAAAGTGCGCGCCGCGTCGCATCTCGGTGACCCTTAAGCGCGTTTCAAGAAGTTTGTTATGGGGACTTAGTGGTGACACCATATTGTAGCTTTTAACTGGTAGCGCCACTCTGATGTCCTAGGACCTAGTGGGCAAGGTCAAATGTAGATAATATACTCATCATTTCACAAATTATAGTAGGTACCTGTCTCTGCCAATTCTGACGTCTTTTAACCTTTTGTTTAAATGCACATGAAAGCATTACAGGACTTCATAGATGGAAGGCTTTTTATTCGACCGTATGGTGGACTTTGTGGACAAAATGACACCCCACATACGTTCAAGACAAACAAACACAAAATGCCGCCTCGAATAAATTTTTTGGACTTCTGTAGCGGATAATTTTTAAAAAAATCTCTAAATCGTGTCCCAAATCCTATGGATGTTTGTTACTCTTTCACGGAAAAACTACTGAACGGATTTTGATGAAATTTGGTATGCTAGTAGTGTAAGTTCTGGATTAACACCTCACTTTTTATCCCGGACAAGTACACTGTTCCCGTGGAATACTGTAGGTATTTGCGCTGGAGCAGCCGCGGGCACAAGCTATGTTATTCCATATTTCTGAACAGATTCCTGAAGATGCCTATGTGATTTATCAAGTGAAGATTTCTGATTTTATCTAAACAAAATCATTCACGTCTAATACATATAACATTTAAAAGCACGTCTAGCGATTATGGCTACACGAGAACGCACGTAATGTTGTCGTATAAGCGATTTTGTGCGCCGACCGATAATAATCTCTAAGATTATTAGCAATATTTAAATAGATCTTCAGCAGTCTTCTATTTAGTATTCATCTGTGAATTAACGGTAGGTTTTGTTGTAGTGTAGTGTAATTAGTGTTAATAGTTAATGCCTAAGTGCTAAGTAAGTATGATTGTATCTGTTTGCTAATTTTATTTACGGTGTCTATTGCCCATTCATTAGTAGGTAATACAAGGATGTAGTTTTCTGAACTTTTATTAGTCCTAAAATTCCGGTATCCTTTACATTGGGTAGATTTCATAAGCTCTATGTACTATTAGAGAATCTAATTAATAAGCAGGTTGACCGTTGTCATCAATTGTTCGTTTTATATGTTAAATCAGATTGACATGTCATTGACCATTGTATTGTGACCGCTATAATAAATTACGAGATCACTCTGCTTATGAATAGATTCCCTGATAGTATATACATGTCGTTGAGTATAGTCCAGTCATCTGACGGAAAGTCCACCCATATGATAAATAAGAAATGTTCGACAAATTGCCAATAATTTCGGTTTAGACTTTAGAAGAAATGGTTCCAACGAAGCAACTGGCGCTGCTGTTCCTGCTCCTATCAGTCGTCAGCATTGAGGCGCGGCGCAAGCTCAAGCGGCACAGCCGTGACAGCGCGGAAAGCGCGGACAGCGCCGTCAGTCTGCGGTCAGATGAAGATTTCGATGAAGACTACGGCGAGGTATGTACCTACAATGAATTGAATGTCTATAACACCTACTTAAGATTATTATTATTATTCATAATATTTATGGACGCTAAACACCACGTCAATCTGGCCCCGTGGTAAGCTTACGAAGAACTTGTGTTACGGGGACCAGACAACGGGAAGTAGGTATCGTACTACTATAACAAACGTGGAAGTTTGTGAGGATGGATGGGTGGATAGATGTTTGTAACTTTTTCATACAAAAACTGCTGAACGGATTTTTATGAAATTCGTTATGGTAGGAGTTTAGGCTTAGGATTAGGTAAAACATAGACTACATTTTTAACAAAAAAGTATACCTAGTGTTCTAACGCGGGCAATCGATGGCTCCGCTCGCGTAAATAAAGTATCCCACGGGAACAATTCTTTTTCGGGATAAAAAGTAAGTAGCCTATGTTTTAATCCAGAGCCTAGACTACTACCATATCAAATTCATCAAAATCGGTTCAGTCGTTTTGCGTGAAAGAGTAACAAACATCCATCCATCCATACATCCATCCTCACAAACTTTTACATTTATAATAGTAGTAGGATATTTTAAACAAGTTCCTAAATCCTTATTTCAGTTAGAGCCGTGTCAGTGCGGAGTGTTCATGTCGATGCAAGTGGGGATCAAAGATGGCCGCCGGCGTCCGCGCGGTCCGCCGACCGGGGAGCCTGTAGTAACCTATGACACCGACAGTCCCAGCCTACCGTGCGGCTCCGGGGGCTTCAAGCACTGCATCAGCAAGTGCCTTGATGTGGTATGTTAGTCTACTTCATTTATTAGGGTCAATTCACACCGCAAAGAAACGATACGCGACATGGAGCTGCATTTTAGTGATTAAATACAAATTGAACTTTATTCATTACATAAGAAGATACACGTTTCATTGCAAGAGTTTGAATGTCATGTTGCACTGCGCTGCACAGTGCATGTGCTTTGTATGACTGATGTCATATGAAACGTGTATCTTGTAATCTTTTTGAGTAGTGAATAAAGTTCAATTTTCAATAGCTATCTTAAAATTACAGCACTTAGCGTCGCGTATCGTCGCGGTGTCAACTGACCCTTGCTGTCCCTCTTTGACGGCCACTAATACGAGTTAAATTGACCTTAGTAGAAATGCCTTCGTAATTCTGTGTAGTACTGTTGCAAAGATGAATTGCTCATGGAAATAATTAGGCGTTACATTGGAATTTACTCATTGAGCTTACAAATTCCAAAAATATGTCCAAAAATGCGCCGCACTGCGCGCACTGCTTGAGGCGCATTTTTGTTGCCAGTGCGCAGTGTGTCAGTGAAACTAAATTGTCTCTTTCTCTTATTATCGATATTAGCGCACGCGAAATAGAGTCTACTTTTTCGCGAAACATGACCGTATACGAAAGCAATCATGTTTGCGGAAAATTTAACACTATTTTCGTGCGCTAAAGTTCATAATCGGAATGCCCTTTCTTTCTTTTTTTGCCAGTACAAAGACAATTTTATTGCCAGTGCGCGCATGCAATAAGCACATACTGCTTTAACATGACTGTCTTATAGGCTATTGCAAGCGCATAGCGAAATATTACCTATCTAATGTTTCAACCATAGACCCAACTGATAACTACAACATTTAGGCCTCTGCCTCGAATTTCGCGTGCAAGCGGCGTAGCGGCGGCAACGACAGCACGCGCAGGCCGGCGCCATAGCCGTCACCGCTTAACGATTGCTCTCCTGTAAACTCCTGCCAAGCGGTTATTGTATGACTTGCAGCGAAATTCGAGGCAGTCTGCAGTCGGTATTCGATTTCAAAATCTATAGAACCTACTCTCTGAGTTTACTAACCAACCGTAACATTCCAGATACTGAAATACTTGCCCCGCGCCGGGCCGGTCATCTGCGGCGCGGTGGAGCGAGACGTGGACCGTGAGAAGGCGTTCCTCTTCATCCGCAACTGCGGTGGCGCGTGGACACCCACCAACTTCTCCGCCGGCAAAGAGTTTTGCTGCAAGGACGGACAACATGAAAAATGCTAAACGTCAAACGCGATTGTTTATGGCTGCTCTTTACTATTTGAGCGACGAACTTTTCCCGCGTGAAAATTGACTACTGGTCTTGATTGACACTTTGCTACCGTTAAATAAAGATAGATTCCCAATTTATTTACAAATCATCACATATTCTAATAGTTTAGTTCATGCTTTAGCAGTAAGTTCAGACCTACTTATTAAGGTAATGTCGCAACAACTTATTCTATTTACTTTCGATAGTCAAAGTAAACGTAGAATAAGTCTAGTATAGTCTAAATCTAAGTATATTCGGTATGGAGTAAGTAGGTAATTATTAATTAATTTCATAGCTGGCACAGTATCATAAGACTTTTTAATTGATTTATTTATAAATGTGATTATGTAATTAAGTAATGAGGCATAATAAATGATGAAAACTTGAAATTGTAGATAATTTTGTTCTTCAACTACCCTCGTTCTGAAACAAAGTAATATTTGGCAGATATGGGTGAACAATTTATGTAGCATTTTCTTTAAATAAGATTTTGAGAATATTTTCGAAATAAATGTCAACCTAATTCCTCGTTTAATAAACAAGACCAAGGCTAGATGATATTATCGTGTAAAGGGTGACCTTCAGGCGAAAAAAAAAAACTAAATTTTGGCACAGATTTTCTTATCTCACGTAAGTAGTTTATCTTACCTAGTAGGTTTACAAGGTAAATTAAGGTAAAGCTTTGTAAGTACGAGTCGAGTCTACAATAGAACATTTTGTTCTGCTAGTAATCATTAGGTCAGCGGCTTATTCAATACTAACAGCTAACACGTAACTTGCTATTTGTTAGGTAGTAACTATAGCTACTACATTTATAATTGTTTTCAACTATTTTCAAATTACCTACCTATAAAAAGTTAGTCACTTTACATAGAAGACCAGTAGCTTGAACATTTTCATATTAAGAACAGTACAAATACGTCTTATGTTATGGAACATGAAGATACCCGAAAGACATTAAGAACGTGGAATCGCTGTAGCCTGTAAGTAGTAAAATATTATAATTAGATACTTGTTATTTACATTACATACTTAAGATACGGGCTGAATATCAGCCTATTCTGTGGACTACGAGTGTCTTCATTAAGTAAAACCAATTTGCTAATAGTTTTGACAGTCTTCGTTTTTCTATAGAAATGTATGAAAAATGACAACTGTCGAAAACCGTGTATCTATGGTCCCGCTGTACTTACTTTGTTCAGGGGGGCAATTTTCGTAACTATTTCTGTTCAATTTGCAGACTGGTTCCAGCATTCTATCGCTCTCGTGCACATTCGATTTGATGTGTCATGCGTGTGTGGGTGAGACAGCATGCGTTGACACTGGAACTAGATTACGAATTGAACAGAAACAATTACGGGAATGGGCCTTCTGATATAATTTCATCTAAACTAAAAAATACAATAGAACCAATAATGCTACCAAT
>JAYRCH010000970.1:0-15221 GCA_037179445.1 Phengaris alcon alcon
ATTAATGATGATAAAAATATTATTCTTAATGGAAATATAATAAATATAAATCAAATTAATTCTTGAAACTCAAAAAATTTTATTATATTTAAATTCATAATTAAAATTAATCTTGATATTATAATTAAAGATAATCTAACTTCATATGAAATAGTTTGAGCTACTGAACGTAAACCTCCTAATAAAGAATAATTTGAATTTGATGATCAACCAGCAATTAATAATACATAAACACCTAATCTAATTACTCTTAAAAAAAATAATATTCTTAAATCAAATGAAATAAAATTAAAATAATATGGAATTAATATTCATAATATTAAAGATAATATAAAACCAATAATTGGAGATAAATAATAAAATAAATAATTTGATGAATTTAAATAAATTATTTCTTTTGTAAATAATTTAATACCATCAGAAAATGGTTGTAATATTCCTAAAAATCCAATTTTATTAGGCCCTTTTCGAATTTGCATATATCTTAAAACTTTTCGCTCTATTAATGTTAAAAAAGCTAATCTAATTATTACACCAATAATTAAAATTAAATAACCAATAATAATATTTAAATAATCATTTAATATCATCATATACTATATATATAATTTATATTATATATTTATGATTTCTAAAATCAACACATTTTTCTGTCAAAATAGTTATATCTTATAACTATTATTAAAATTCAATCAATATATAAAAATTATTTTAAATATTTGATCCTTTCGTACTAAAATATTTTATTTATTTAAAGATAGAAACCAACCTGGCTTACACCGGTTTGAACTCAGATCATGTAAGATTTTAATGATCGAACAGATCAAAATTTTAAACTTTTGCATTTAAATTTTATCTTAATCCAACATCGAGGTCGCAAACTTTTTTTTTTATTTGAACTAAAAAAAAATATTACGCTGTTATCCCTAAGGTAATTTTTTCTTATAATCTTTATTTAGGATCAATAATTCACTTATTTATGTTTATATATAAAAAAAGTTTTTCAAATTTTTTTATCACCCCAATAAAATAATTAATATTATTAAATATAAAAAATTTTATATTAATATTTTAAAATATAAATTATTAAACTCTATAGGGTCTTCTCGTCTTTTAAATTTATTTCAGCTTTTTAACTAAAAAATTAAATTTTAAATATAAATAAGAGACAGTTTATATCTCATCAAATCTTTCATACAAGTCTTCAATTAAAAGACTAATGATTATGCTACCTTTGTACAGTCAAATTACTGCAGCCCTTTAATTAAATCAGTGGGCAGATTAGACTTTAAATTAATTCAAAAAGACATGTTTTTGTTAAACAGGTGAATATAAAAATTTGCCGAATTCCTTTTAATTAATTTTTTATTAAACTTATTTATTAACTAATATATTATACTAATTTTATCATTATTTTTAATTAAATATTATTAAAAATTATATTTATATATAAAATTAAATTTATTTTTAATTTTATTTATTTTAAAATATTTTTTAAAAAATTTTAATTTTTAAACAATATAAATTTTAAAAATCTTAAATTAAAATTATTTATTATAAATTTTTAATTTAAAGCTTATCCCTTAAATTATAAAATTTATTATTATTTATATTAATTATTTAATATAAATATTTATAAATTTAAAATTAAATTTTTTTCTAAAATAACTAGATATATTTAAAAACGATTAACATTTCATTTCTAATTAATTATTTAAAATAATTATTCAACATTAAATTTATTAATTAATTAACTCTTTTAAATTCGAGATATTTAAATTTTTAAAAATTATTTAATAAACTCTGATACACAAGATACAATAAATTAAATTTACTTTAAATTAAATTTATTTTCAATTATTTCAAATTTCTATTACTATACTAATTAACTATAAAATTTCTAATTTCTTCTATTAAAATACTTTAACCCCCTTATTTTAATATTAAAATTACTTTTATTAAATTTATTATTATTATTATTAATTTATAATTTTTAGATTAATTAAAAAAAAATTAATATCTTTTCAATGTAAATGAAATACTTTTATTAAGATATAATCTAATTCTAGAAACACTTTCCAGTACTTCTACTTTGTTACGACTTATTCCAACTTTAAAATGAAAGCGACGGGCAATATGTACATATTATAATTTTTAATCATTTTATTATATTAAATAAAATTACATTTAAATCCACCTTTATCTTTCTATTAAAAAAAAAAATCCATATAAATAATTTTATTGTAATCCATCATATTCTTAATTATAATCTACATCTTGATCTGAATTAATTTTTTATTTTAATTTTTAAATATTATTTTTATTTAAAAATATTTTTTTTACAACGATATATAAAATTTTAAATTAAGTAAATTTAATCGTGGATTATCAATTATTAGACAGATTCCTCTAAATGAACTATAATACCGCCAAATTATTTAAGTTTCAATAAATTATTATTTACTATTTTAGCATAAAATTTTAAATTTTAATAATAGGGTATCTAATCCTAGTTTTTTTATAAATTTATTAAATCATATAAAATTTTATAAATTTTTATTAAATTAAAATTTCACTTAATAATTTAATTTTTAATTTAATTTTTAATTAATTATTATAGCTGAAAAATTTTAATTAAATTTTTGTATAACCGCAACTGCTGGCACAAAATTAGTTATTTATTTATAAATTACTAAATCTTAATTTCTTAAATAATTTAAAATTAATTACTACTTAAAAATTTAATTATTATTATTTAAATAAATAATTGTATACTAAAATTTGTATGTAAAATAAATTCAAAATAAAATAATAAAATCATAAAATTTTTTTTTATATACATATTTTTTTATATAGATTTTTTTTTTTTTTTTTTTACGTATAATTTAATAATAATATTAAAAAATTAATAATCTTTCTCTCTCTATTTTTTAATATTAAATTTAAAAATATATTTCATTATAAATCCTATAATATTCTAATTTAAAAACTAAATATTAATATATTTATATTAATTAAATATAATTCATAAATTTTTTATTTTAATATAATTATTTATTTAATTAATTATAAATATTAATAATTAATTAAAAATTTAATATATTATATATATATATATACGCGTGCAAATTATTAAATAAATATTTTTAATTATTTTTCACACATAATTTAATATAAAATTAATTTAATTAATTATTTAAACCATTTTTAATAAATTTATATATAAAAAAAATTAAAAATAAGCTAAATAAAGCTTTTGGGTTCATACCCCAAATATAAAGGAAATACCTTTTTTTTAAAAATAAAGTGCCTGATTAAAGGATTATTCTGATAGAATAAATAATGTAATTAATTATTACCTTTATTATATTCTTTAGAGTTAAACTAAAACTAATAATATCAAAAATTATTGTGCATCTTACACTAAAATATACTTTTTATAAAAATAAATTTATAATTTATTTAAGAATATTATTCTTTTTTTTTATTTTATTATTAATTAATTCAAATAAAATATTCTTTATATTTATTATTTTTTTTAGGACTTTAATTTCAATTTCTTCAAATTCATGATTAGGTTGTTGAATTGGATTAGAAATTAATTTACTTAGATTTATCCCCCTTATTTCTAAGTCAATAAATTTACTTAATTCAGAAGCCTCATTAAAATATTTTTTAATTCAATCAATTGCATCAATGAATTTTTTATTTTCTATTATTGTAATAATAATTTTATTAAAAAATTTTGAAATAAATTTATTTTTTTCTATTTTAATTAATTCATCTTTATTAATAAAATTAGGATCAGTACCTTTTCATTTTTGATTTCCTAATATTATAGAAGGATTATCATGATTAAATTGTTTTATTCTTATAACTTGACAAAAAATTTCACCTATAATTATTCTATCCTATTATATAAATAATAAATTTATTATAACAATTTGTTTAATTAATGTTATTATTGGAGCTATTGGAGGATTTAATCAATTATCTTTACGTAAACTTTTAGCATTTTCATCTATTTATAATTTAGGATGATTACTTATATCATTATTAATTAGAGAAAATTTATGATTAATTTATATAATTATATATTCATTTCTAACTTTAATTTTTTGTTTATTATTTTATATAATTAATATTTTTTATTTAAATCAATTATTTAATTTAAATATTAATTTTTTTGTAAAAATATCAATTATAATAAATTTTTTTTCATTAGGAGGATTACCACCTTTTATGGGATTTTTCCCTAAATGAATTATTATTAATTTTTTATTAAATCTTAAATTTTTTATGATTTGTTTTACATATATTATAATAAGATTAATTATATTATTTTTATATATTCGAATTATTTATTCATCATTTATATTTTTTAATTTTAAAATAAAATGATTTAAAACTTTTATTTATAATAAAATAATTATTTTTATTAATTTATTAAATTTTATCTCATTATTAGGAATAATTCTTAGAACAATATTTTTTTTTTAAGGTTTTAAGTTAATATAAACTAATAATCTTCAAAATTATTTATAAAGAAATTTCTTTAAGCCTTAATATATATATATATATATAACTTAAAATTTGCAATTTTATATCAATTATTTGACTATAAAGCTTAATAAAAGAGAAAATTCTCGTTAATAAATTTACAATTTATCGCTTATTAAACTCAGCCATTTTATTAGCGAAAATGACTTTTTTCAACAAATCATAAAGATATTGGAACATTATATTTTATTTTTGGAATTTGAGCAGGAATATTAGGAATATCTTTAAGAATTATAATTCGAATAGAATTAGGAACTCCAGGATATTTAATTGGAAATGATCAAATTTATAATACTATTGTCACAGCTCATGCTTTTATTATAATTTTTTTTATAGTTATACCAATTATAATTGGTGGATTTGGAAATTGATTAGTGCCTTTAATATTAGGAGCTCCTGATATAGCTTTCCCACGAATAAATAACATAAGATTTTGATTATTACCACCATCATTAATATTATTAATTTCAAGAAGAATTGTAGAAAATGGAGCAGGGACAGGATGAACAGTGTACCCCCCACTTTCATCTAATATTGCTCATAGAGGATCATCTGTTGATTTAGCAATTTTTTCACTTCATTTAGCAGGAATTTCTTCAATTTTAGGTGCAATTAATTTTATTACAACAATTATTAATATAAAAGTAAATAATATATCTTTTGATCAAATATCATTATTTATTTGAGCAGTAGGTATTACAGCATTATTATTATTATTATCTTTACCTGTTTTAGCTGGAGCTATTACTATATTATTAACAGATCGAAATCTAAATACTTCATTTTTTGATCCTGCTGGAGGTGGAGATCCAATTTTGTATCAACATTTATTTTGATTTTTTGGACATCCAGAAGTTTATATTTTAATTTTACCTGGATTTGGAATTATTTCACATATTATTTCTCAAGAAAGAGGTAAAAAAGAAACTTTTGGATCTTTAGGAATAATTTATGCTATATTAGCTATTGGTTTATTAGGATTTATTGTTTGAGCTCATCATATATTTACAGTTGGAATAGATATTGATACTCGAGCTTATTTTACTTCTGCTACTATAATTATTGCTGTACCAACAGGTATTAAAATTTTTAGTTGATTAGCTACTATTTATGGTTCTCAAATTAATTATAGACCTTCAATACTTTGAAGATTAGGATTTATTTTTTTATTTGCAGTAGGAGGATTAACTGGAGTAATCTTAGCTAATTCATCAATTGATATTACATTACATGATACATATTATGTTGTTGCCCATTTCCATTATGTTTTATCAATAGGTGCTATTTTTGCAATTTTTGGAGGATTTATTCATTGATACCCATTATTTACAGGATTAATAATAAACTCATATTTATTAAAAATTCAATTTATTTTAATATTTATTGGAGTTAATTTAACATTTTTTCCTCAACATTTTCTAGGTTTAGCTGGTATACCTCGACGATACTCAGATTATCCAGATATATTTTTATCTTGAAATATTGTTTCATCTTTAGGATCATATATATCATTTATTTCAATATTATTAATAATAATAATTATTTGAGAATCAATAATTAAAAAACGATTAATTTTATTTTCATTAAATATATCTTCATCTATTGAATGATTACAAAATACTCCACCTAATGAACATTCATATAATGAACTCCCAATTCTAAATAATTTCTAATATGACAGATTATATGTAATGGATTTAAAACTCATTTATAAAGGATTATCCTTTTTTTAGAATATGGCAACATGATCTAATTTAAATTTTCAAAATAGAGTTTCACCTTTAATAGAACAAATTATTTTTTTTAATGATCATTCATTAATTATTTTAATTATAATTACAATATTATTATCCTATATAATATTAAGAATATTTTGAAATAAATTTATTAATCGATTTTTATTAGAAGGTCAAATAATTGAATTAATTTGAACTATTTTACCAGCTATTATTTTAATTTTTATTGCATTACCATCATTACGTTTATTATATTTATTAGATGAATTAAATAATCCATTAATTACAATTAAATCAATTGGACATCAATGATATTGAAGATATGAATATTCTGATTTTAAAAATATTGAATTCGATTCCTATATAATTAATGAATATAATTTAAATAATTTTCGTTTATTAGATGTAGATAATCGAATTATTATTCCTATAAATAATAATATTCGAATATTAATTACAGCAACTGATGTAATTCATTCATGAACTATTCCAGCTATTGGAGTAAAAGTTGATGCAAATCCTGGTCGATTAAATCAATCAAGATTTTTTATTAATCGACCAGGAATTTTTTTTGGACAATGTTCAGAAATTTGTGGGGCTAATCATAGATTTATACCAATTGTTATTGAAAGAATTTCAATTAAAAATTTCATTAATTGAGTAAATAATTATTCATTAGATGACTGAAAGCAAGTAATGGTCTCTTAAACCAAAATATAGTAAATTAGCAATTACTTTTAATGAAAATAAAGAATTAGTTAAATTTATAACATAAATATGTCAAATTTAAATTATTATTAAATAATATTCTTTTATCCCACAAATAATACCAATTAATTGAATATTATCTTACTTTTTTATTATTATTATTTTTATTTTATTTAATATTATAAATTATTATATTTTTTATAATATTAATAATAATAATAAATATAATAATATTATTTATAAAAATAATAAAATTTTATATTGAAAATGATAAATAATTTATTTTCAATTTTTGATCCTACAACAAATATTTTTAATCTATCTTTAAATTGATTAAGAACACTTATTGGAATTTTATTTTTTCCTATACCTTATTGATTTTATCCTAATCGATATTTTTTATTATGAAATTTTATTATAAATAAACTTCATAAAGAATTTAAAACATTATTAGGAATTAATCAATTTAATGGATCAACTTTTATTTTTATTTCATTATTTACATTTATTTTATTTAATAACTTTTTAGGTTTATTTCCTTATATTTTTACTAGAACTAGACATTTGACTATTTCACTAACTATTTCATTGACCTTATGATTAAGTTTTATAATATTTGGATGAATTAATAACACTCAACATATATTTATTCATTTAATTCCTCAAAATACACCATTAGCTTTAATACCTTTTATAGTATTAATCGAAAGTATTAGAAATATTATTCGACCAAGAACATTAGCAGTTCGATTAACTGCTAATATAATTGCTGGACACTTATTATTAACTTTACTTAGAAGAAGAAGAAATAACTTATCTAGTTACTTATTAATTATTTTAATTTTTATTCAAATTTTATTATTAATATTAGAAATAGCTGTTGCTATTATTCAATCATATGTAATTTCTATTCTTAGTACACTTTATTCTAGAGAAATTAATTAATTAATGTCAATAAATAATAATCACCCATATCATTTAGTGGATTATAGTCCTTGACCTTTTACTAGAGCCATTGGATCTTTAACATTAGTAACAGGTTTAGTAAAATGATTTCATAATTTTAATTTAAATTTATTATTATTAGGATATTTAATTATTATTTTATCAATATATCAATGATGACGTGATATTTATCGAGAAAGAACATTCCAAGGTAATCATACAACTTTTGTTTCTAAAGGATTACGATGAGGAATAATTTTATTTATTATTTCAGAAATTTTTTTTTTTATCTCATTCTTTTGAGCATTTTTTCATAGAAGTTTATCCCCTAATATTGAAATTGGATCTAATTGACCACCAGTAAATATTATAACATTTAATCCATTTAAAATTCCATTATTAAATACAATTATTCTTATTTCATCAGGATTAACTGTAACTTGAGCTCATCATTCAATTATAGAAAATAATTATTCACAAACAACACAAAGATTATTAATTACTATTATTTTAGGAATTTATTTTTCTATTCTACAAAGCTATGAATATTTAGAAGCATCATTTTCAATTGCTGATAGAATTTATAGATCAACTTTTTTTATAACAACAGGATTTCATGGAATTCATGTTATTATTGGTACAACATTTCTATTTATTTGTTTATTACGACATATTAATAAACATTTTTCAATAAATCATCATTTTGGATTTGAAGCAGCAGCTTGATATTGACATTTTGTTGACGTAGTATGATTATTTCTTTTTATTTCAATTTATTGATGAGGTAATTAATTTAAATATTATTTATATAATATATTTAGTATATTTGACTTCCAATCAAAAAGTTTAATTATTTTAATATAAATAATTATTTTATTATTTTATTTATCAATTATTATTATTATTTTAACTAATATTATTATAATAATTTCATCTTTATTAAGAAAAAAAATAGTATGAGATCGAGAAAAATGTTCACCTTTTGAATGTGGATTTGACCCTATATCATCCGCACGAATTCCTTTTTCACTTCATTTTTTTTTAATTACTATAATTTTTTTAATTTTTGATGTAGAAATTGCATTAATTTTTCCAATTATTAAATTATATAAAATAGTTAATTTTGTTATTTGAATAAAAATTAGATTTTTTTTTATTATTATTTTATTAGTTGGTTTATACCATGAATGAAACCAAAATATAATTAATTGAATTAATTAGGATTTTAGTTTAAAAAAACATTTAATTTGCATTTAAAAAATACTAATTTAGTATATCTTATATAAATAAGAAGCAATTTTGCATTTAATTTCGACTTAAAAGATAGGGAATTAAAATCCCCTTATTTTTAATTGAAACCAAAAAGAGGTATATTACTGTTAATAATATTATTGAATTTATAATTCCAATTAAAGAAATATAATATAATTAAACTTCTAATTTAATTTTTAGTGATTTATCTCATTAATATTTCTTTAATTTATATAGTTTAAATAAAACTCTACATTTTCATTGTAAAAATAAAAATAATTTTTTATAAATTTATTTAAAGATAATATATCACCTTAATATCTTCAATATTAAACTCTATAATTTAAGCTATTTAAATTAAATTATTAATATTAATAATATAAAAATTATTATTCATAAAATAAATATAAATAAATAAATTTTAAAATTATTTATATGATAAAAATAATATAAAAATGAATATTTCTTTATAATATTTAATAAACCATATCTCCTATAATATTCTCTTCATCCATAATCAATTAAAATTTTTAATTTATATCTATAATTTAAAAATATATTTCTTAACCCATAAGTTGATAATTTAGGTATAAATCATATATCACATAAAAATATTCTTAATTTATAAGTTAATAAAAATTTATTTAAAGAATAAAAATTTATATTACTAACTAAATAACCTATTAATAAA
This sequence comes from Phengaris alcon alcon, assembly GCA_037179445.1. NCBI lineage: Eukaryota > Metazoa > Arthropoda > Insecta > Lepidoptera > Lycaenidae > Phengaris > Phengaris alcon. The sequence goes on from JAYRCH010000970.1 coordinate 9,892, forward strand.
CCTATAATAATAAAATAAATAACTATTAATTTTATATTTAAGGATAAATAAATTATATAAGGATAATTATAAATTAATCAATTTAATATACTACCAGAAAAAATTCTCATAAATAATAAAATTATTATTCTTTTTAATATAGTATAATCTTCATCATAAATATTAAAAATTCTAATTAAATTATAATCATTAATTATTAAATAAATTAATAAACGAATTGTATAAAATATTGTTATCCCTGTAGATAAATAATATAATATAAAAATTAATAAATTTAAATTTCTTATTATAACTATTTCTAAAATTAAATCCTTAGAATAAAATCCAGATAAAAAAGGAATACCACATAAAGATAAATTAGAAATATTTAAACATAAAGAAGTTATTGGAATATAAATTCTTAAACAACCTATAAAACGAATATCTTGATTATCATTTATTATATGAATAATTATTCCAGCACATATAAATAATAATGCTTTAAATATAGCATGAGTTAATAAATGAAAAAAAGCTAAATCACTAAATCCCATTCTTAAAATTCTTATTATTAAACCTAATTGACTTAAAGTAGATAAAGCAATAATTTTTTTTATATCAAATTGATAATTAGCAGAAATTCCAGCTATTAATATTGTTAAACCAGATATTAATAATAATAATTTTAAAAAAAAAGTATCTATTAATAATAAATTAAAACGAATTAATAAATAAACACCAGCAGTCACTAAAGTTGAAGAATGAACTAAAGCAGAAACAGGTGTAGGAGCTGCTATAGCAGCAGGTAATCAAGAACTAAAAGGAATTTGAGCTCTTTTAGTTATAGCAGCAATAATAATTATAATTTTTACATAATTTATTGAATAATCATTATTTATAAATTCTAAATAAAAAATATAATTTCAACTTCCATAATTTATTATTCAACAAACTACTATTAAAATTATTACATCACCAATTCGATTAGATAAAGCAGTTAATATACCAGCATTATAAGATTTAAAATTTTGATAGTAAATTACTAAACAATAAGAAATTAAACCTAATCCATCTCAACCTAAAAAAATTCTAATAATATTAGGACTAATAATTAATAAAATTATTGAAAAAACAAATATTAAAACTAAAATAATAAAACGATTTAAATTTATTTCTGAAAATATATAACTTTTTCTATAATAAATAACTGAAGAAGAAATTAAAAAAACAAATATTATAAAAAATAAAGATATTCAATCTAATAAAATAGATATAACAATATTTATTGAATTTAATGAAATTAATTCTCACTCTAAAAAAATTATTATATTATTTATAATAAAATATAAACCAAAAAAAAAATTTAACAATATAAAAAAAAATAAAAAAAAAAAACTGACAAAACAAATATTAAATTTATTAATAACTTAAAGTAATTATTTACATTTTTGATTCCACAAATCAATATTTTATTTAAATTATTTAAGTTTATAATCATAATATAAAATAATCAATTTTTAAAATTAATATATTTAAAGGAAATCAATGTAAAAATAATACTAAATACTCACGAGAAACACCTGTATAAAATCTTATAACACTTGAATTTAAATTACCATGTTGAGTATATGAATATAAATATAAACTATAACCAGCACTAAAAAATGAAATTAATATTAATATAAATATAGAAAATTTAGATCAACTAATTAATCTAATAATTAATATTATTTCTCTTATTAAATTTATTGAAGGAGGAGCTGCTATATTACATGAACATAATAAAAATCATCACAATCTTATAGAAGGTATAAAATTTATTATACCTTTATTTAAATATAAACTTCGTCTATTAATTCGCTCATAATTAATATTTGATAAAAAAAATATTCCAGACGAACATAATCCATGACCAATTATTAAAATATAAGAACCTAAATAACCTCAATAATTTATTGTTATAATACCTCTAATTACTAATCTTATATGAGAAACTGATGAATAAGCAATTAAAGATTTAATATCATATTGACAAAAACATTTTATACTAATATAAAATCCACCAATTAATCTAATAATAATTAAAATATAATTAAACTTTATATTAATTTTTTGTAAAATAATTATAATTCGTATCATGCCATAACCACCTAATTTTAATATTACCCCAGCTAAAATTATAGAACCTGAAATAGGAGCTTCAACATGAGCTTTAGGTAATCATAAATGAACAAAATATATTGGTATTTTTACTAAAAAAGCTATAATTATTGATAAATATAATAAAAAATAATTTAAATCATAAAATTTTATTATATAAATTATTATTCTATTAATTTCACTATTTAAATAAAAAATTCTTATTAATAAAGGTAATGATATAAATAAAGTATAAAATAATAAATATATACCAGCTTGAATACGTTCAGGTTGATAACCTCAACCAATAATTAATAATAATGTAGGAATTAACCTCCCCTCAAAAAATAAATAAAATATAAATAAATTTATTATAGAAAAAGTTAAATATAATATAATTATTAAAAATATAATATTTAATAAAAAATAAGAAATAAAAAAATCATTTTTATATAAATTTTCTCTAGCCATAATTATTATACAACAAATTCAAATTCTTAATATAATTAAACCAAAAGATAATAAATCTAATCCTATTATATAACTTAAATTTCTAAAATTATAAATATTTAAAGTAATATTTATAAAAAGAAATAAAAAAAAAAATAATATTATTTGAACCAATCAATAAATTTTTATTTGAAAACATAAAGGAATTATAAATACTAAAAATATTAAAAATTTTATCATTAAATTAAATTAAATCTTTGAAAATAATCATTTCCATGAGTGCGAATTATTGAAACTAAAATTGATAAACCTAAAACTCCCTCACAAACAGTTAAAACTAAAAAAATTATTAATATAAATATATTAAATATAATATTTATTAAATATAATAATAATAAAAAATATAAACTTAAAACAATAAATTCTAATCTTATTAATATAATTAATAAATGTTTTTTTTTAGAAACAAAAATTATATTTCCAATTAAAAATATAAATATAATAATAAAAATTATATAAATTAACATTATGTTTTTATAGTTTAATTAAAACATTGGTCTTGTAAATCAAAATTAAGATAATTCTTTAAAAACTTCAAAGAAAAAGAATATCCTTATCTATAATCTCCAAAATTATTATTTTATTAAACTATTCTTTGAAATAATTAAAATATTTTTAACTCTAAGATTAATTTTTATTTCAATTATAATATTAATTATTAATCATCCAATATCAATAGGAATATTAATTTTATTCCAAACACTTTTATTATGTTTAATTTCAGGAATATTAATTAATACTTATTGATTTTCATATATTTTATTTTTAATTTTCTCAGGAGGATTATTAGTTTTATTTATTTATGTATCTAGAATTGCTTCAAATGAAATATTTAAAATATCAATAATAAATAAATTATTATTTTTTTTATATTTTATATTAACTTTTATTTTTTCATATTTTATAAATAATTTATATTGAATAAATATAATAATTAATGAAGAAATATTTTTTTTTAATTATTTTATTTTTTATGAATATAATAATATTAATTTAACTAAATTATATAATGAACATACATATTTCTTAATAATAATAATAATTATTTACTTATTTATTACATTAATTGCAGTTGTAAAAATTACTAATATTTTCTTTGGTCCTTTACGAGCATTTAATTAAACTAATGCTAAATTATTATAAATCATTACGAAAAAATAATCCACTAATTAAAATTATAAATAATTCATTAATTGATTTACCAAGACCATCTAATATTTCATCTTGATGAAATTTTGGTTCACTTTTAGCTTTATGCTTAATAATTCAAATTATTACTGGATTATTTTTAACTATATATTATTCAGCAAATATTAATTTAGCATTTTTTAGAGTAAATTATATTTGTCGAGATGTTAATTATGGTTGATTAATCCGAACTATTCATGCAAATGGAGCTTCTTTTTTTTTTATCTGTATTTATTTTCATATTGGACGAGGAATTTATTATGAATCATTTAATTTTAAACTTACATGAATAATTGGAGTATTTATCTTAATTATATTGATAGCAACAGCTTTTATAGGATATGTTTTACCTTGAGGTCAAATATCATTTTGAGGAGCTACTGTAATTACTAATCTATTATCTGCAATCCCATATTTAGGAAATATATTAGTTAATTGAATTTGAGGAGGATTTGCTGTTGATAATGCAACATTAACTCGATTTTATACATTTCATTTTTTATTACCATTTATTATCTTAATATTATCAATAATTCATTTATTATTCTTACATCAAATAGGATCAAATAATCCTTTAGGTATTAATAGTAATTTAGATAAAATTCCATTTCATCCATTTTTTACTTTTAAAGATCTTATTGGATTTATTATTTTATTTATATTATTAATATTATTAACATTAATTAATCCATATTTATTAGGAGATCCAGATAACTTTATTCCCGCTAATCCTTTAGTTACTCCTATTCATATTCAACCAGAATGATATTTTCTATTTGCTTATGCTATTTTACGAGCTATTCCTAATAAATTAGGAGGAGTAATTGCTTTAATTTTTTCAATTATAATTTTAATTATTCTTCCATTTACATTTAATAAAAAAATTCAAGGAATTCAATTTTATCCTATTAATCAAATTATATTTTGAATTTTAGTTACAACTATTATTTTATTAACTTGAATTGGATCTCAACCAATTGAAGAACCTTATATTATTATTAGACAATTACTAACAATTATTTATTTTAACTATTTTATTATTATACCTTTTATTAATTATTATTGAGATAAATTAATCTTTTAATTAATGAGCTTGTTAAGCATTTGTTTTGAAAACTTAAGAAAGAATTATTATTCTATTAATTTATACTAATTTTTTTTTTTATAAAATTCAATAAATTTTTACACCAATAAATAATATTAAATAATTTAATGAGATGGGTAAATATCTTTTTCAACATAAATATATTAACTTATCATATCGATAACGAGGTAAAGTACCTCGAACTCAAATAAATATAAAAGAAATAAAACTTATTTTTAAATAAAAAATTAAATTTAAATTATACCCACCTATAAATATTAAAACAAATATTATTCTTATAAATAAAATTATTGAATATTCACCTAAAAAAATTAAAGCAAATCCTCCTCTTCTATATTCAACATTAAAACCAGAAACTAATTCTCTTTCTCCTTCAGCAAAATCAAATGGAGTTCGATTAGTCTCAGCT
>JAYRCH010000971.1:0-28345 GCA_037179445.1 Phengaris alcon alcon
CCTCCTTTAGCGCCAAATCCTCGGCGTGGGGTTCCCCTGTCACTAATCCGAAGGGGAGGGAAGTGGAGGAGTGGGCTTTAGCCTCGGGACTGTCCCTTCTCAATACAGGGACAGTCCTCACCTGCGTGCGACGGACGGGCGGTTCAGTGGTGGACTTGTCGTTCGCCACTCCTGACGTCGCGCGCAGGGTGGCAGGGTGGAGGGTGGTAACGGAGGTGGAGACACTCTCGGACCATCGCTACATACGGTTCGAGGTGTCTCCAGCCTCCGCATCGAGCTCGGCGTCGGTGTCCGGGGGACGTAGCAGGTTCCCGCGTTGGGCACTCACTAAGCTCAACCGGGAACTAGCGGAGGAGGCGGCCATCGTTGGCCGCTGGAGCCTCCCGTCGTTGGAAGGTTTGGGGGTGGACGAATTGGCTGGCTGTCTCGGCGACGTACTCACTAACGTCTGCCGGGCAGCCATGCCAAGAGTTGGGGGTCCTCCCCCTCCTCGACGGGCGGTGTACTGGTGGTCGGCCGAGCTGGCCGACCTTCGTGTCGCCTGCGATGCGGCGCGCCGCGCCTATGTTCGCAGCAGGCGGCGCCGTCCCCAGGACGAGGAGCGTGATGGCCGGCTATTCAGGGTCTACCATGCCAAAAGGGAGATCCTGCAGTTGGCCATCAGTCGGGCCAAGGAGCGAGCGTGGCTGGAGCTGGTGGAGGGTCTGGAGAATGACCCGTGGGGTCGACCGTATAAGAGGGCGCGAGATAAACTTCGCGCCCAGTCGGCCCCACTGACGGAAACGCTCCAGCCGGAATTGCTGGGGAACATTGTCCGGGAGTTGTTCCCGGACCGCCGGCAGGTTTCGCTCCGCCGCGAATGGCCCGACGGACGCCGGGCTCGATGGAGGAGGGTGTTCCGCCACCCGTCACCGACTTGGAAATGGAGGCGGTTCTGTCCCGCCTCCATAGTAAGAGAAGGGCGCCTGGTCCGGACGGGGTGCACGGGAGGGTTCTATCTATAGCTCTCGTGCACCTCGAAGACAGCCTTCGGGAACTGTTCAACCGCTGTCTACATGGCGGTCAGTTCCCGAAGGCGTGGAAGGAGGGTCGGCTCGTCCTGCTACCTAAGGGCGGGCGACCACCGGACTGTGCGTCGGCGGTGCGGCCGATCGTGTTACTGAACGAGGTGGGCAAGGCGTTTGAACGCGTAATAGCGTCCCGCCTCGTTCAGCACTTGGAGAAGGGTCCGGGGCCCGGACTGTCAGACTCACAGTTCGGGTTCCGGGCCGGTCGGTCGACCATCGACGCAGTGAGGCGCCTGAAGTCGGTGACGGTTGAAGCGGAACGCGGGAGGGAGGTGGTGGTGGCGGTGTCCTTGGACATCGCCAACGCCTTCAACAGCCTTCCCCACAGCGTAATACGCGAGGCACTGAAATATTTCGAAGTGCCTCCGTATCTCGGGAGGCTGTTGGACGCGTATCTCTCCGATAGGGAGATCGTGTTCGAGGATCGGTCGGGGTCCTTAGAGAGGCGGCAGGTCGTGTGCGGCGTCCCTCAGGGTTCGGTTCTAGGTCCGAACCTCTGGGACGTTTGGTATTACGGTGCGCCGCTTGCCCTATCCTCTGCGGCCGAGGTGTGGTTGGCCTCCACCAGTACTGTGGCAGACTCGGGGGGAGTCTGCTACAGTACTGGTGGAGGCGGAGGAGGGAGGCGCACTTACCATCAGGTGCGCCTGCCGCCGGCGGGGTCGCGGATGTGTGTATCGTTCCCGTGGCCCCGTCACAAGGCGGCGTGGAGGAAGGTGGGGGGGGGGTTTTAGTGGGTAAACCGTGGGTCTCATTAGCCTATACGGGAGTCCCACATCACCACTCGGGTGCCCCCTGCGCCCGGGTGGTATGCGTAATGCATTTCCCCCTCCGGAAAAAAAAAAAAAAAAAAAAAAAAAAGGTTAGGTTAGGTTAGGTTTCCCCCCCCCCGACGGTTGCCCGCCTTGTCGTGGCGGTGGGGCTTAGTAACCGTGGTTGAGGACCCACGGTGAAGCAAAGAGGCAACCAGGGCCGGCTGGGCAGGAGGCCAAGCCGGCCCGAGGAGGGGCGCTCCCGGCGGACTGGAGGAGCCAGTCCGCTGCGGACGCGCCTGGAGGTGGGACCGCAGAAGAAGAGGAGTGCCGGTATTACGGTGCGCCGTACTCCCTATCTTCTGCGGCCGTGGAGGATCGCAGGGGGAGAGGGTGGTGGTGTTGTGCCGCTATCCCTACCCCCCTGCGAGCTGGCGGGGCCGTTCCGCACGGAAACGGCATCGGTGGGGCCGCAGGGGAAGAGGCAAGTTTGGTATTACGGTGCGCCGCTTGCCCTATCCTCTGCGGCCGAGGTGTAGTTGGCCTCCACCAGTACCAGTACGCCACGCTATTGAAGGAGGCCAGAGCGAAAGTCGATCTTGGGGAGTTTGACATCCCCAAGCTCGGCTTCCGCCTGGCGGAAACTGGCGCGCGCGTGCTCACCATCGACGGTGAGCGGGCGCAAGAGAAGGCGGACGCCTTTGCAGTCAAGCTTAGGTCCGTCCTCAACCCGGAATTGGTAAGAGTCGGCCGCCCGGTCAAATGCGCAGAGCTGCGCGTCACCGGGCTGGACGACTCAGTGACGGCCGCCCAAGTCATCCTGGCGGCCTCACAGGAAGGAGGATGCCCGACCAGCTCTATCAGGTCGGGTAAAATTGTGGTGGGACCGAAGGGGGGACGCGTCCTTATGGATGAGCGTCCCCGTCGAGGCCGCTAAAAAGCTGCTCAACTCTGGGCGGCTTCGCGTGGGCTGGGTCTCGGCAAAGGTAGCGCTGCTGGCCGCGAGGCCAAAGCGGTGCTACCGATGCCAGGACACCGGCCACGTCGCGGCGAAATGCCAGTCCTCGGTGGACCGCAGCCGGAGCTGTTTCCGGTGCGGGAAGCCGGGGCACAAGGCGGCAGATTGCGGAGCGGATCCGCACTGCTCGCTCTGTGAGGCCACTGGCAAGCAGGAGGTGGCACACGTGCTGGGGAGCGGTGGTTGCGTTTTCGCAAAGCCACCCCCTAGCACGAAAGGGAAGCGAAAGGCTCCCTCCAGGGCCCGGCTCAAGGAGCCGCAAGCCCAGGGCGCAAGGGCGGAGCAACCCGCCCCCGCCATGGAGGTTGAAGCCTAGGCCCGTGGCCGGCGATCGGGGGATCGCCGGTCACAGTAAGGGCCCCGAGATGAAAAGCTCCCCAATGCCCGGGGAGCTCTCGGAGAGGTAGCGGCGGCGCAACACCAGGCCGCCGCAAAGAAGAGAGCCGGTTGCGGCACGCGCTGCGGGGTCGTGGAAGAATGCAATGCGATTCCCACGGCCCCGCGAACGGCGCTGAAGGTGGGCATCGGGGGGTTTTAGACGGTAAACCCCGGCGCACTCCATCTCGCGCCGGGGGAGCCCGTCATACCCCTGCCGCCCTCCCCCGGGGGCGGCGGGGGATACGTAACGTATTTCCCCCCGTCAAAAAAAAAAAAAAAAAAAGGTTAGGTTAGGTTAGGTTAGGTTGGAGGGTATACTTACCGACGGATGTTTAAGTTCAAGGTGGCTATTGTTGCGCATCTAGTGTACCAATTTTTTAGTGAAGGTTTTGTCTCGAAATTCCTAGGGGTTTTGGAGATATTCAATTTTTTGTGAGTTTCGCGTTCTGTATTGAATTTTCATACAACGCTCGGGTAAGTCATCTACGTAAAATAGCACTGGTCGACGAGTTTGTCCTGGTGTTACTTTGCGTGGGTGACCCCCGCGGGGGGAGGGAATTATTTTGTATATATCTACTTGTGTTGTCCTTCTGTTTGGGTGTGTTTATTTTTCTGTATTTGGTGTAGGTTCTTAGTTATAATTTTATTTAAATTAGGTTATAAGGTTGGGCTATCTGCCTGAACATTTGTTTGTCACCTGCCAGTATTCTTCTGGCAGGTGACCAACATTGTTGTTGGCACCATGCCGAAGGGGGGTGAAGAAGTCGAGGGGGGGGTTATCGATTCGGAGGAGGAGATCAGTAGGTCTTCCGGACGAGGGCTAAGGCTGGAATTCGGGGAAGTTTTGAGTAGCGAGGTGAGGAAAAATAGCAGGGAGGTGGATAGGAGGAGTGATCAACGGTCTGGTCGATGTCGAGCCGGGATCACACTGGAGGAGGTGCTTGGGGACTGGTCCATGCACTCTAACTCCGAGTCGGAGGTCTACGGGACCAAACGTTTATTCTCCGAGATATCCGAAACGGAGGATACGGAGGATGTTACGGGGGAGTCTGGGGCAGCACGTAAGTGCATTTCAAAACGCGGAAGGATCCGTGGGTCCATCAGCGCCCGGCAAGCGCTCAGGGATCGCGCGGAAGAGGCTCGCGAGGCCGATTTCGTTGCCTCACTGGAGAAAAGGGCTTACTTAAAAGCGGCTTCGGAGACAGTCGTTCCGGAGATCCCTCCTGGTCCGCTGGACCTAGATGTGGATAGTTTGGGGGCTGACGAGCTGGTGAAGGCAGCCGAGGCAAATCTCCAGGAGATCCTCGGTATTACTGGCAAGTCCTCGAACCTGAAGGGGGGATATGCCTCCATGATAAGGCGGGCTACTGGTGCTGTTAAGACAGTGATTGAGGCGCTGGTGTACCGCACCGAGGCGGAGGAGACACGCCGCCTGCGCGCGGACAATGGGAGGCTGCGAAGGGAGGTCGAGAACCTTCGCGAAGAAGTTCGCGCATATAGGCGCGATTTCGAGGAGGCAAAGGCGACAGCAAAGGGCAAGAAGGCCTCTAGTCCGATGTCCAGCGAACAGCTGGGCATCCTAGAGAACAACATTGCCCGGCTGGTCGGCAACCTGGTCGACGGCCGTCTGGCATCGCTGGAGGATCGCCTGCCGCCCCCTCCGATTATTCGCCCGCCATTAGCGAGCGACAAAAAGAGGGCGGCCCGGGAATCAAGGGCTGTTGCCGCAGAGGTGGCGCCGACGCCGAGAGAGATGTCGCCGGTGTTGGGAGTGCGACGCTCTCAGGAGAAGGCAGCGCCAGAAATGGCTCCTAAACCGGCCAGGAAGGCCCATGAAGAGCTCCCGGCGCTGCCGATGCGTCCACCGGCGCGATCGGCACCCTCTTCGAAGGTGAGTAAGAAGGGGGTGGTATGGACAAGTTTTGGTCCTCCCGCCTCCAAAGTAGCTCAAAAGCCACAAACAGTGGAGCGGTCGGACAAAAGGCCGGCGGCGGTGGTGGCACCTGCTTCTTCAGTGCCATCGGAGGCCTGGACCGAGGTCGTGAGGCGCAAGGCGCCGAAGAAGACGCAGAAATCCAAGGCGCCCCCTTCCTCCAATGATAAAAAGAGGAAGGATGTAAAGCTTGTGCTCCCCAGCTCCTCCGCCGTAATCGTAAAGTTACGGCCGGAGGCAGCCATGAAAGGGGAGACTTATGGATCGGTGCTGACAAGGGCCCAACAGCAGCTCAATCTCGAGGAGCTGGGGATTGGGCCCCTCAGATTGAGATTGGCGGCAACTGGAGCTCGCCTCATAGAAGTGCCGGGACGTACCAGTGCTGATCAAGCGGACGTCCTGGCGAAAAGGATGGGGGAACTGCTTTCCGATGTCGCGGACGTGGTCAGGCCCGTTAAAACAACGGTATTTAGGTTGACGGGTCTTGATGAGACTGCGACACGGGAAGGGGTGAAGGCAGCAATGGCTGCGGAGGGGGGCTGCTCTAGGGGAGACGTGTGGGTTGGGGACCTGCGCTTCGATTTCCGGGGCGTAGGCACCGTACGGGCTTCCTGTCCGTTGGCCGCAGCCAAAAGGCTTATACGTGTGGGCGCGTTCCGCATTGGTTGGAGTAAAGTTTGGCTCCACCACGAGGGGGCCCGTCCCAGACACTGTTTTAGGTGCCTGGGGAAGGGGCATATGGCGGGCCTTTGCCAGTGTGAGAAGGACCGCAGCGGTTTGTGTTACCGCTGCGGGTTGCCGGGACATAAAGCGGCCGGCTGCGATTCGACTGTGCTCCGCTGCGCGGTGTGCAGCGATGCCGGACTAAAAGCGGATCATGTGATGGGGGGCAGAGCTTGTAATCCCCCATCCGTTCGTGGGAAGTTTCCCTCCTCACGTCCATCGGGGAGAGGGCTGGCGGCGCCTGAGGCCGAGATGTCCGAGTAATGCCAGGACATCTCGGCTTCCTTCAAGCGAACGTAAACCACTCCGCCGCGGCTCAGGACCTCTTCCTGCAGTCGATGGCGGAGTGGTCAATCGATGTGGCGGTGGTGGCGGAGCCTTATTTTGTTCCTCCCTTGCCACACTGGGCAGGGGATGATGCTAGTTCCGTCGCCATTGTGACGAGGCCAGATGCTGGCCCCCCACTCATACCCAGCATGAGGGGGGCTGGATAGGTCATTGCCGTTCGGGGAGATGTAGTAATAGTTGGTGTATACTTCTCCCCGAACCGCAACCTAGCGGCCCTAGAGCAATTCCTTGATGCTCTGGGGTCGCTGATCAGAAGGCTGGCCCCTCTCCCCGTCGTGGTGGCAGGGGACTTCAACGCCAAATCCTCGGCGTGGGGTTCCCCTGTCACTAATCCGAAGGGGAGGGAAGTGGAGGAGTGGGCTTTAGCCTCGGGACTGTCCCTTCTCAATACAGGGACAGTCCTCACCTGCGTGCGACGGACGGGCGGTTCAGTGGTGGACTTGTCGTTCGCCACTCCTGACGTCGCGCGCAGGGTGGCAGGGTGGAGGGTGGTAACGGAGGTGGAGACACTCTCGGACCATCGCTACATACGGTTCGAGGTGTCTCCAGCCTCCGCATCGAGCTCGGCGTCGGTGTCCGGGGGACGTAGCAGGTTCCCGCGTTGGGCACTCACTAAGCTCAACCGGGAACTAGCGGAGGAGGCGGCCATCGCGAGGAGGCAAGGAGCGAGCGTGGCTGGAGCTGGTGGAGGGTCTGGAGAATGACCCGTGGGGTCGACCGTATAAGAGGGCGCGAGATAAACTTCGCGCCCAGTCGGCCCCACTGACGGAAACGCTCCAGCCGGAATTGCTGGGGAACATTGTCCGGGAGTTGTTCCCGGACCCCCCGGCAGGTTTCGCTCCGCCGCGAATGGCCCGACGGACGCCGGGCTCGATGGAGGAGGGTGTTCCGCCACCCGTCACCGACTTGGAAATGGAGGCGGTTCTGTCCCGCCTCCATAGTAAGAGAAGGGCGCCTGGTCCGGACGGGGTGCACGGGAGGGTTCTATCTATAGCTCTCGTGCACCTCGAAGACAGCCTTCGGGAACTGTTCAACCGCTGTCTACATGGCGGTCAGTTCCCGAAGGCGTGGAAGGAGGGTCGGCTCGTCCTGCTACCTAAGAGCGGGCGACCACCGGACTGTGCGTCGGCGGTGCGGCCGATCGTGTTACTGAACGAGGTGGGCAAGGCGTTTGAACGCGTAATAGCGTCCCGCCTCGTTCAGCACTTGGAGAAGGGTCCGGGGCCCGGACTGTCAGACTCACAGTTCGGGTTCCGGGCCGGTCGGTCGACCATCGACGCAGTGAGACGCCTGAAGTCGGTGACGGTTGAAGCGGAACGCGGGAGGGAGGTGGTGGTCGCCGTACGGCCAACATACGGCCGCGGCACTGCGACCAGTCCTTGCGGCGTGGATGCGCCGCAAGAGGAAACCCCTCACCTTCCGCCTTACACAGGTGCAGGTGCAGGATGCTTCGGTGCGTACCTGTGTAAGGTCGCCAGGAGAGAGCCTACGCCAGCCTGCCACGAATGTGGCGCTGCGGAGGACACGGCCCAGCACACCCTCGAGGTGTGCGACCGATGGGCCGTGCAGCGCCACGATCTCGTGGCAGTGATTGGGCGGGACCTCTCGCTCTCGAGTGTGGTTCGCTGCATGCTCGAGAGCGATGAGGCCTGGCAGGCGGCGGTCTCTTTCTGCGAATCCGTAATTTCGCAGAAAGAGACCGCGGAGCGGAACAGAGAGATCGATCCATTTTAGGTTTAGGTTAGGTTAGGTTAGGTTAGGTTAGGTTAGGTTAGGTTAGGTTAGGTTAGGTTAGGTTAGGTTAGGTTAGGTTAGGTTAGGTTAGGTTAGGTTAGGTTAGGTTAGGTTAGGTTAGGTTAGGTTAGGTTAGGTTAGGTTAGGTTAGGTTAGGTTAGGTTAGGTTAGGTTAGGTTAGGTTAGGTTAGGTTAGGTTAGGTTAGGTTAGGTTAGGTTAGGTTGGGGCTCTGCCAGTTCGTCCTCGTTCGTGGCCCTGGGCAACGCTTGGGTGCGCCACCTCGTCTTTTGCGGGGTGAGGTACTCACGCGGCTGAAGGCTGGCGCTATCTTTTCTTCTCTATCTTTCACCACCTATTTTGTTTAACTTTCTTGCTTTTGCATTAGTTTTATTTTGGTTTTTCTATCTTTCACCACCTTTTCTTTCATCTCGTTACTATCTTTCCTTTTGTTTTAACTCTTCTGATGGGGGAGCTCACCCCCGAAAAAAGAGACCGCGACCCGGGGTGTCGGTGTTTTAAGGATGGAAGGTCGCATTAGTAAAAATAATCTCCGGGTGGGTCCCAGCGATGGGGAATCCCACACCCCTGCTTCGGCGGGGGTCAGGTCCATGTATACGGAGGGACCAACTACTGCGAGGGTTGTTGAGGAGGAGGTCATAGTGTTGACGCAGAAGGAGACGGGCGCGATGGCGCAACCAGGTCCGAAGCTGGCGCACCTTACCGTGCCGGCGGCGGAATTATTGACTGACGAAGACATTGACTTCAGTCAGCCGCAGCCCAACGGGGTTGAGCGGCTACTGAAGTTAATGCAGAAAAAGAAGAAGCGGGGCGACCAAGACTTACCGCGCGTGCTTCTCACGCGCGACGTGATCTTGCCGCCGCCCAAATTACCTGACAGAGACAGCGAGGACTATCTCTCGGACTCCAGCTGCATGACTGACATGTCGCTGGACTCCGAGGGATTGCCCGCACCCACCGGACGTACGACCCCCCTTAAGAGGCGGCTTTACCCGGAAGAGACAGAGGCGGTGCCGTCCACCAGCACAGGTGCGGTGCCGAAGGCCAAAAGAGGACGTGGCCGGCCACCAACCACCGGCCAATACGTCGGCCTAGCTAAGGCCCAGGCGGAGTTAAACCGCGAAAAGGCGGAGAGTCTTAGATTGGAGGCGGAGAGAGAGGTCGCGGAGACGGCACGGGCGGCAAGGGAACCACGAGTTTCCCCCCACCCAAGCCTCTCACCGGTCGGGGGCGACCAGGAGATGACGAGCTCGGCACTCAACACGAGTGTGGAAAGGTCGCTGGAAACCATAACAATGGTCGCCAGCAAATCCAGCAACCTAAAGGGGACCTACCAGCGTTTCCTGAAGGATGCGGTCGCCAACATTAAGGCGGCCGTAACTGAGATGAGGGGTCGCTCCATGAGCGACGAAATGGCGCGACTGGAAGCTCAAAACGCGCGGCTCCAGGAGCAAGTGGCGAACATGCGCCGCGAGCTTGAAGAGCTGCGCCGGCGACCGCCCGTGCCCACCGGAAATGACATGCGTGAGCTGTTGGCCGAGGTCTCTCGCTCTAATATAGAGACCTTGGGCAACATGCTCAACGCCAGGCTGGCCGGATTAGAGGACCGTCTCTTGCCGGAGCCTCGAAGACGGCCGCCACTGGCAGCGGACAGTGTCGGTGCCCCAACACCAGAGGCACCGAAGGGGAAGGCGCCGAAACCTAAAAAGGCATCGGCTCCCCCCACATATGCGGAAACGGCGGCACAAAGTGCGGCGGCCCCTAAAGAGGCACCGCCTGCACCGGCCCCGCCTAAGCCTAAGATGGCAAAGAAGAAGCGGCCAACAATGGCCGCAAGAGAAGCGGCGCAAGGGGGGGATAACAGCAACCCCTCCCCCGCCGAGGCCCCGTGGACCACCGTAGGTCCACGCAAGGCCAAACAGAAGAAAGGGGCGGCTACACCAGCCAAAGCCGCCCCAAAGAAGAAAAAGAATAAGGCGAAGCTTCGTCCCCCCGCAACCGCCGCGGTCACCCTCACTCTGGGGGCGAGCGCTGTGGAAAGAGGGGTGACATACGCCAAGGTGTTGGCCGAGGCCAGAGCGGCGATCGACCTGGGGGAACTTGGCATCCCCAGGCTCGGTTTCCGCCTGGCCGAGACGGGAGCGCGCGTCCTCACCATTGCTGGTGAGGGTGCGCAAGAAAAGGCGGACGCCTTCGCCGTTAGGCTGAGGTCCGTACTGCCACCGGAAGATGTCAAAGTCGCCCGCCCGGTTTTGTGCGCGGAGATCCGCGTCAGCGGGATGGACGACTCAATAGCGGCCGCCGACGTCATCCAGGCGGTCGCGAAGGAGGGAGGGTGCTCGGCCGACGACATTCGGTCGGGCCAATTGACGGTAGGGCCACGCGGGGACGCATCATTGTGGATGCGTGTCCCGGTCGCGGCCGCCAAGAAGCTCACAAGCTCAGGGCGGCTGCGGGTTGGCTGGGTGTCGGCGAGAGTGGCGCTGCTGGCCGCGAGGCCTAAGCGCTGCTTCCGCTGCCAGGACACCGGCCACGTGGCGGCGAAGTGCCAGTGCCCGGTAGACCGCAGCCGGAGCTGTTTCCGCTGCGGGAAACCGGGTCACAAGGCAGCCGAGTGCAAGGAAGCGCCCAACTGCTTCTTGTGCGAGGCTGCCGGCAGGCCGGAGAAGGCGCATGTGTTGGGAGGAAGCGGCTGCGTAGCGAAGCCGCCTCCCGGCGCGAAGAGAAAAGCGCCAACAAAGAAGGCCCGGCACAAAAAGCCCAAGGCCAACGGCGCAAGGGCGGTTCCGCCCGCCCCCGCCATGGAGTTGGACGCCTAGGCCCGTGGGCGGTGATCGGGGGATCACCGCTCACATTATGGGCCCCGAGAAGGAAAGCTCCCCAATGCCCGGGGAGCTCTCGGAGAGGCAAGCGGCGGCATAACACCAGGCCGCCGCATTAGAAGGGAGCCGGATGCGGCACGCGCTGGGGGGTCGTGGAAGAATGCTCTCGCGTTTCCCACGGCCCCTCCATTGGCGCTGAAGATGGGCATCGGGGGGTTTTAGACGGTAAACCCCGGCGCACTCCATCTCGCGCCGGGGGAGCCCGTCATACCCCTGCCGCCCTCCCCCGGGGGCGGCGGGGGATACGTAACGTATTTCCCCCCGTAAAAAAAAAAAAAAAAAAAAAAAAAAGGTTAGGTTAGGTTAGGTTAGGTTAGGTTAGGTTAGGTTAGGTTAGGTTAGGTTAGGTTAGGTTAGGTTAGGTTAGGTTAGGTTAGGTTGGGGAGGGGCTCAGCCAGTTCGTCCTCGTTCGTGGCCCTGGGCAACGCTTGGGTGCGCCACCTCGTCTTTTGCGGGGTGAGGTACTCACGCGGCTGAAGGCTGGCGCTATCTCTTTCTTCTCTATCTTTCACCACCTATTTTGTTTAACTTTCTTGTTTTTGCATTAGTTTTATTTTGTTTTTCTATCTTTCACCACCTTTTCTTTCATCTCTAACTATCTTTCCTTTTAATTTAACTCTTCTGATGGGGGAGCTCACCCCCGAAAAAAGAGACCGCGACCCGGGGTGTCGGCGTTTTGGAGTATGGATAGTCGTAATGTGAAAAGTTTCTCCGGGCGGGTCCCGACGTCAGTCGGGGAATCCCGCACTGTGTCCGAAGAGTCTTCGGGCACAGTCTGGCCCACGTATACGGAGGGTGCCAACATTGCGAGGACGGATGAGAGGGCCGTTGCGACGGCGAGTATAGTGGAGGTAGGCGCGACTACGCGCGCGAGTTCGAAGCCGGTGCCCCTTGCCGCGCCGGCGGCGGACTTGCTCACGGACGAGGATGTAGACTTTAGCAAGCCGCAACCCAACGGCTACGAGCGGATGCTAAAGCTCCTACAAAAGAAGAAGTTGAGGGGCGACAACGATCTGCCGCGCGTGCTGCTTACGCGCGACGTAATCATGCCGCCACCCAAACACGGAAATGACTTCCCTGACAGAGACAGCGAGGACTATCTCTCGGACTCCAGTTGCATGACGGACATGTCGCTGGACTCCGAGGGATTGCCCGCACCCACCGGACGAACGACCCCCCTAAAGAGGCGGTTAAACCCGGACGAAGACGTAGCGGCACCGTCTACCAGTAAAGGTGCGGTGCCTAAGGTCAAGAGAGGACGCGGCCGGCCTCCAACTACCGGCCAGTACGTCGGCTTGGCCAGAGCTCAGGCGGAGCTCAATAGAGAGAAGGCGGAGAGTCTCCGACTCGAAGCGGAGAAGGAGGTTGTCGAGAAGGTGAGGACGGCGAGAGAGACGCGAGTTTCCCTCTGCGCTGGCTCTGCGCCGCCTGACACACCGGAGCAGACAAACGCGGCCATCACGGCAAGCGTAGAGAGGTCCCTGGAGACCATAGCAATGGTTGCCTCCAGGTCCTCCAATTTGAAGGGGACATTTCAGCGGTTCCTCAAGGAGGCGGTCAATAACATCCGAACGGCCGTCACCGAACTGAGGGGCCGCTGTGAAACGGACGAGCTGCGGGCCCTAGAAGCGCAAAATGCGCGGCTCCAGCAGCAGATCGATGCCATGCGTCGAGAGATGGAGGAATTGCGGCGCCAGGCTACCAGGCCCGCTGCCCAAGACGTGCAGCAGCTGTTGTCGGAGGTCTCGCGCTCCAATATCGAGACCTTCGGCAACATGCTAAATGCAAGGCTCGCCGGCCTGGAGGACAGACTCCCGCCGGAGCCCAGAAGACGACCCCCGCTGGCCGCGGACAGTGCTACTGTTGGCACCACGCCAGCGCCGGCGGTACAAAAGACGAAGGCGCCGAAGCCGAAAAAGGCAAAGGCGCCCACGTACGCGACAGTGACGGCGCAGGTTGCGGCGGCCCCAAAAGAGGCACCGCCTGCACCCGCCCCGCCAAACGCCCCAAAGGCTAAAAAGAAGACGAAAAGAAAGCGGCCATCAATGGCCGCTCAGGAGTCGGCGCAAGGGGAGACCAACAACCCCTCCCCCGCCGAGGCCCCGTGGACCACTGTCCAGCGTAAGGACAAGAAGAAGAAGGGGACGGCTACTCCATCCAAAGCCGCCCCTAAGAAGAAGAAAGCAAGACTGCGCGCCCCCGTCACTGCGGCCGTTACCCTCACTCTAGAGGAAAAGGCTGCGGAGAAAGGGGTCACGTACGCCACGCTGCTGAAGGAGGCCAGAGCGAAAGTCGATCTTGGGGAATTTGACATCCCCAAGCTCGGCTTCCGCCTCGCAGAAACTGGCGCGCGCGTGCTCACCATCGACGGTGAGCGGGCGCAAGAGAAGGCGGACGCCTTTGCAGACAAGCTCAGATCCGTCCTTAACCCGGAAGTAGTGAGAGTCGGCCGCCCGGTCAAATGCGCAGAGCTGCGCGTCACCGGGCTGGACGACTCAGTGACGGCCGCCCAAGTCATCCTGGCGGCGTCACAGGAAGGAGGATGCCCGACCAGCTCCATCAGGTCGGGCAAAGTTGTGATGGGACCGAGAGGAGACGCATCCTTGTGGATGAGCGTCCCCGTCGCGGCCGCTAAAAAGCTGCTCAGCTCTGGGCGGCTTCGCGTGGGCTGGGTCTCGGCAAAGGTGGTGCTGCTGGCCGCGAGGCCAAAGCGGTGCTACCGATGCCAGGACACCGGCCACGTCGCGGCGAAATGCCAGTCCTCGGTGGACCGCAGCCGGAGCTGTTTCCGCTGCGGGAAGCCGGGGCATAAGGCGGCAGAATGCGGAGCGGATCCGCACTGCTCGCTCTGTGAGGCCACTGGCAAGCAGGAGGTGGCACACGTGCTGGGGAGCGGCGGCTGCGTCTTCGCAAAGCCGCCCCCTAGCGGGAAAGGGAAGCGAAAGGCTCCCTCCAGGGCCCGGCTCAAAAAGCCGCAAGCCCAAGGCGCAAGGGTGGTTCCACCTGCCCCCGCCGTAATGGAGGTTGAAGCGTAGGCCCGTGGGTGGTGATCGGGGGGATCACCGCCCACAGCATGGGCCCCGAGATGACAAGCTCCCCAATGCCCGGGGAGCTCTCGGAGAAGGAGCCGGTTGCGGCTAAGGAAGTGGGCCGGTTGCGGCAAGCGCTGCGGGGCCGTGGAAGAATGCTTTGCGATTCCCACGGCCCCGTTAAAGGCGCTGAAGAAGGGCATCGGGGGGTTTTAGACGGTAAACCCCGGCGCACTCCATCTCGCGCCGGGGGAGCCCGTCATACCCCTGCCGCCCTCCCCCGGGGGCGGCGGGGGATACGTAACGTATTTCCCCCCGTCAAAAAAAAAAAAAAAAAAAAAAAAAAAAAAAAAAAAGGTTAGGTTGGGGACGATACCGGTTCCTCCACGTTGGTGTCCCTGGGCAACGCCTGGGTGCGCCACTCCGCTTTTTACACGGGGTGAGGTACTCAGGCGGCTGAACGCCGGTCTTTCTCTATCTTTCACCACCTTTTTATAGTTTACTCTTATTTTGCTTTGTTTTATTTGTTTCCTCTATCTTTCAACACCTTTTCTTTCTATCTTTTCTGTTTTTATTTATTCTTCTGTGCGTGTGTGCTAGGTTTTGCGTGATAGGTTTTCTTTGAATGGTGAGGAATGGGCTTCTACGGCCCCTAATCCAAGGTTTGTGGTGCCCGGCCATGGGATGCGTGGCGAGCAGGCGGCTCGTCCCAAGGGCACTGGGGCAGAATCCCCCCTAATGGATCGGGCGTGACTCAGCCCACATCCGAGCAACCATGGAGTGCAACAAGGAAAGTATTCCCCGGGTGGGTCCTCTTACGAGGGAATCCCACACTCCCGCTTCGGCGGGGGGTCGCCCCACGTATACGGGGGGGGCACCTGTTGCTGTGGAGACGGATGAGGAGGCCGTAGTGAAGACGGTAGAGAAGGAGAGACGCGCGATGGCGCAACCAGGCCCGAAGCTGGCGCACATTACCGCGCCGGAGACGGGCCTGCTTACCGACGAGGACGTCGATTTCAGCCGGCCGCAGACCAACGGAGTGGAGCGGATGCTGAAATTGATGCAGAAGAAGAAGTTGCGGGGCGACCGAGATCTGCCGCGCGTATTGCTCACGCGCGACGTTATCATGCCGCCACCCCAACAAGGACGTGACATACCCCAAATTGACAGCGAGGACTATCTCTCGGACTCCAGTTGCATGTCTTCCATGTCACTGGACTCCGAGGGATTGCCCGCACCCACCGGACGTACGACCCCCCTTAAGCGGCGGTTACACCCGGACGAGACAGAGGCGGCGCCGTCCACCAGCAAAGGTGCGGTGCCGAAAGCCAAGAGAGGACGCGGCCGGCCGCCAACGACCGGCCAGTATGTCGGTCTGGCTAAAGCCCAAGCCGAATTAAATCGTGAGAAGGAGGCGGCTCTTCAGCTTCAGGCTGCAGAAGAGGTTGCCGAGAGACTGAGAACTGCGCGGGAGGCGCGTGCCACCATCTGCGCAAGCCCCGCCGCAGCTAACGAAGGAGTCAGGTCGGAGCAGACAACCTACGCTCTGGCCAAAAGTGTCGAGACTTCGTTGGAGGCCGTAACCATGGTCGCCACGAAGTCTCAGAACTTGAAAGGCACCTTTCAACGGTGTCTCAAGGAGGCGGTCGCCAACATAAAGGCGGCCGTCGCCGAACTGAGAGGCCGTTCGATGACAGAGGAGATGACGAGACTGGAGGCGCAAAACGTGCAACTCCAGGGGCAGGTAGCTGATCTGCGTCGCGAGCTAGAGGAGATGCGTCGACGACCAGCCGCGCCTGCCGAAAAGGACCTGCGTGAGCTGCTGGCCGAGGTCTCTCGCTCAAATATAGAGACACTCGGCAGCATGCTCAACGCGAGACTTGCCGGCCTAGAAGACAGGCTCCTCCCGGAGCCAAGGAGGAGGCCTCCGCTGGCGGCGGATAGTTCCACTGTAGGGGCCCCGCCGGCGGTGGAAAGGACAAAGGCACCGAAGCCTAGAAAGGCAACGGTGTCCACGTACGCGGAGGTGGCGACACCGATTGCAGCGGTCCCCCCTAAAGAGGCACCGCCTGCACCGGCTCCGCCCAAGGCCAAGAAAAAGGCCAAAAAGAAGAAGCGGCCATCAATGGCCGCACAAGAGGCGGCGCAAGGGGCGGAACACACTGACCCCTCCCCCGTCGAGGCCCCGTGGACGACAAAAGGTCCACGCAAGGCCAAGAAAACGAAGAAGGGGGCGGCTACACCAGCCAAAGTCGCCCCAAAGAGGAAGAAGAAAAAGGCGAAACTTCGCCCCCCGACTACTGCGGCGGTCACCCTCACTCTGGGGGCTAACGCTGCTGAAAGGGGGGTGACGTACGCGAAGGTTTTGGGACAGGCTAGAGCGGCGATCGACCTGGGGGAGCTCGGTATCCCCAGGCTCGGCTTCCGCCTAGCCGAGACCGGAGCGCGCGTCCTCACCATTGCTGGTGAGGGGGCGCAGGAAAAGGCGGACGCCTTCGCCCAAAGGCTGAGGTCCGTCCTGCCTCCGGACGACGTGAAAGTCGCCCGCCCGGTTCTGTGCGCGGAGATCCGCGTGGCCGGGTTGGACGACTCAGTAGCGGCCGCCGACGTCATCCAGGCGGTCGCTACAGAAGGAGGGTGCTCGACCGACGCCATTCGGTCGGGTCAGCTGACGGTAGGGCCACGCGGGGACGCGTCGTTGTGGATGCGTGTCCCGATCGCGGCCGCCAAGAAGCTTACAAGCTCAGGGCGGCTGCGAGTTGGCTGGGTGTCGGCGAGAGTGGCGCTGCTGGCCGCGAGGCCTAAGCGCTGCTTCCGCTGCCAGGACACCGGCCACGTGGCGGCGAAGTGCCAGTGCCCGGTAGACCGCAGCCGGAGCTGTTTCCGCTGCGGGAAACCGGGGCACAAGGCGGCCGAGTGCAGGGAAGCGCCCAACTGCTTCCTGTGCGAGGCTGCCGGCAGGCCGGAGAAGGCACATGTGCTGGGCGGAGGCGGCTGTGTCGCAAAGCCGCCTCCCAGCGCGAAGGGAAAGGCTCCCACCAAAAAGGCCAGGCTCAAAGAGCCCAAGGCCGGCGCAAGGGCGGTTCCGTCCGCCCCCGCCGTAGAGGTGATGGAAGCCTAGGCCCGTGGGCGGTGATCGGGGGATCGCCGCCCACACTATGGGCCCCGAGAGGAAAGCTCCCCAATGCCCGGGGAGCTCTCGGAGAGGCAAGCGGCGGCATAATACCAGGCCGCCGCATTAGAAGGGAGCCGGATGCGGCACGCGCTGGGGGGTCGTGGAAGAATGCTCTCGCGTTTCCCACGGCCCCTCCATTGGCGCTGAAGATGGGCATCGGGGGGTTTTAGACGGTAAACCCCGGCGCACTCCATCTCGCGCCGGGGGAGCCCGTCATACCCCTGCCGCCCTCCCCCGGGGGCGGCGGGGGATACGTAACGTATTTCCCCCCGTAAAAAAAAAAAAAAAAAAAAAAGGTTAGGTTAGGTTAGGTTAGGTTAGGTTAGGTTAGGTTAGGTTAGGTTAGGTTAGGTTAGGTTAGGTTAGGTTAGGTTAGGTTAGGTTAGGTTAGGTTAGGTTAGGTTAGGTTAGGTTAGGTTAGGTTAGGTTAGGTTAGGTTAGGTTAGGTTAGGTTAGGTTAGGTTAGGTTAGGTTAGGTTAGGTTAGGTTAGGTTAGGTTAGGTTAGGTTAGGTTAGGTTAGGTTAGGTTAGGTTAGGTTAGGTTAGGTTAGGTTAGGTTAGGTTAGGTTAGGTTAGGTTAGGTTAGGTTAGGTTAGGTTAGGTTAGGTTAGGTTAGGTTAGGTTAGGTTAGGTTAGGTTAGGTTAGGTTAGGTTAGGTTAGGTTAGGTTAGGTTAGGTTAGGTTAGGTTAGGTTAGGTTAGGTTTTTTTTTTTTTTTTTTTTTTTTTTTTTTTTTTTTTTTTTTTTTTTTTTTTTTTTTTTTTTTTTTTTTTTTTTTTTTTTTTTTTTTTTTTTTTCTTGTTCCCCCTACCGTAAGCAGGGCCAATTTTTTGCTTGTTTTATGGCTACTTTATAAGTTTTTTAGTTTTAATTACAATTTTCGTTGTTACATTTCCATTTCTTTACATTTCTTTTATTGCTTATTACATTTTTATCATTGATTTTATATCTTTTATATTCTGTTAACTATTTGTTTTACATTAATTTTTACATTTAGTTTTTCAACTTCTTGGATTATTTCTATTTAATACATTTTTGTTTTCTTATACAGCTTTTCCTGCTTACATTCATAAATTTCTATTACATTTCCTTTACATTTGTCACCACATCAACATTTACTTACAGTACTTATCTTTTGCCGTTTATTGCGTTTATATCTTTTAACATCCTGTTAGCTATTTACTTTAGGTTACATTTTCCATTTTTTGTTTTCCATTTTTTAATTACAATTTTTATAGTTACATTTCATTTATTTGCTATCATTTTTTACACTTATCTTATTACTTATTTATTCTACTCTTACACTTATATCTTTTAACATCTTGTACTATTTCCTTTACATTATTTTTGCATTTACATTTACGTTTACATTTCACATTTCTTAAATTCTTTCTCTTTTTTACATTCTCTTACTTACTTATATATATAATATCCATCAAAACCAAACTTCACATTAATTATTTTTTACAATTATTTACTATCTTTATAACGTTTCCATTTCAGGTCGGTGTGTCCGCCCCGGCTTTTTTGTGCTCAAAGTTTATTTCTACATAGACTTCTTGCAGCCCTTGCGGGGCCCCGTGACGCGCGCATGTGCCCACAGTGTCGGTTTTATTAATCTTAAGCTAGTTCTTGTTATTTACTTTAGCTATATATGCTTCTTTTATGTCACCATAATATCATATATATGCCAAGTGTAATACCCATGCCGAACTGTCCATTTGTCTATTTTGCATTGGTGTCTTAAAATACATTTTTAATTCACATCAATTGCATTCGACGTTTATCGGGACTACTGCTCTTCGTCACCATAAGCGACTGTTGCGCGCGCCATGGCGTCCCACTTTCTCCGGACCGGGCACTCCGCGCTGAGTGCATTATGCTCTACATCCTTGTTCCCTGCCCCAACACAGTTTACACAACGCGGTTTACTACCAGCCAGACGGTCTTCGCACCGAGACTGGTGATGCGCCCCGGAGCAATGGCCGCACTTCACCTCGGCTGTAGTGCAGAATCGCCGCCCATGCCCGTACCCTAGACAGCTCGAACACTGTATTAGGGGGGACTGGTCGGCGACCCGCACACGCTGCATATCTATATATAGATAGCCCGCTTTGGTGAAGCGCGTCCACATCCCCGGCGACACGGTCATCACCACATGCTCGGTGCTGTCATCTTTACCCCTCCTCCTATATCTAATCTTCATCCTATCCTTTCCCCCCCCAGGATGTGCTCCATGAGGTGCTCATTTTGCGTTCTTATAGCTTTATAAATGTCATCGTCCGTATTCGACTTGAGCACCCCATACAGCACAACCTGCGGATCTTTATTCTCTATAATCTGGACTTCTAATTTCCCCCCACTTTTCTCTATTCTTTCCTTAACCTTGTCTCTATCCTTCTTATTACTTAATCCTATGATAACTTTCCTATCTTTACCTTTTCTAATTCTATCAATTTTTATTCCTTCCTTTTTTGCCTCTATAACTGTTCCTACTTCTGTCACTATCTCCGCACTTGTCATAATATCATCTCTGTCCGTCACTACTAGAGAGTGTAGGGTCAGGTGCTCCGGCTTCGGTGGCGTGGTTTGGGTTTCCCCACCGCCACCGACCACGCTCGCGTAAGTCGCGGGTTGCGGTTCTGCCGTGGCCCTGGCCCCCCACTCCTCGACAGCCCTGCTTAAGTTTTTCCTGTTTTCCTTTGCTAATTCTTGATTTTCCTTTCTAATTTCCTCTACCCTGCAATTTATTTCTCCTTTTATACCCTTACATTCACCTATGACCTCCTGATTTAGCTTGTTTATCTCTTTTAATTTGTTGCTTGTCTCCTTTCTTATATCCTGACTTAACTTTTCTACCCCACTCATCAGTTCAACTGCCCTATTTAAATTCTCTTTACTTTCTTTTGCTAATTCCTGGTTTATTTGCTTTATTTTCTCTACCTTATTATTTATCTCCCCTTTTATACCCTTACATTCCCTAACAATCTCCTGACTTAGCTTATTTATTTCTTTAAAACTTGTATTTTTATTGCCCATTATCTCCACACTTAATGCTTTCACAATGTCTGTCACTTCCATTGTCCTGTTTAATTGGTTCTTACTATCCTTTGCCAATTCCTGGTTTATCATTCTCATATTTTCTACCTTGTTGTTTATCTCATCTTTTATGTCCCTACATTCCTTTACCACCTCTCGATTCATCTTATTCATTTCTTTAAACTTACTGCTTGTCTCCTCTCTTACTTCCTGAATTAACTTTTTTACCCCATTTACCAATTCGACTATTTTGTTACTATTTTCCTCATATTTCTCTAACATTTCGACCTTCGTAGAATTAATATCTCCTTTTACACTACCACTCTTTATCACTATTTTATCCTTTATCTTATACATCTCTCGCTCCATCATTCTTTCCATTCTCTTATACAGTTCCGCAAACTCACTCTTACACTCGCAACTTTTTGGGGTTCCCCGTTCACTTCCCTTTTCACTCTGTTCCTCTGTATCACTTATTTTCCTAATTTCCTTTTTACTTAATAATGCCACCCTCCCTAGATTGCCAGAAATCTTCGTGAGATTATTTGCTAAACCAGACTTTAACTCGCCTCTCATGTTCCTTGTCTGGTTTAGCAAATACACGCTGTTCCTGACCATATGGGAGGTTTCGGCCAGAAGGGCGTCAAGGGAACTGTCAGGGTTTCGGGGGGTGCTAGTCTCCATTAGGTGCCGGCCACTGTCTCCACTACTACTACCATCAGAACCCGGCTCCTCCATGGATAGTCTATTTGGGTTCGCGGGGTTTTTACTCTGTGGGGTGTGAACCATTGCCATTTTTTGATTTTATTATTTAGTATGAATATATATAAATTGTATATAGATTGTGTATTAATAGTCTAAGTAACTGTAGTGCAAAATGTATGTATACTTGTATATTAAATTTATATTGTGTAGTGGTTTAAAATGTAAAGTTATCTCTAAAGTTATAAATTATTTGGGGGAACGCGTCAAGTGTAAATTTGTAAAATAAATTATTCAATATTAAATATAGTCATAAAAAAGGTAGTCGTAGGATTGTATTTGTACTTAGAGTGACTCCAATAAGAGCCACTAGTCCAGTTGCGTGTCCTTAGCCTAACAACTGCACCAAAAATGATGCAGTTGGTCCTAGGTAACTGGTTCTGCCTATATATACAATATCCTAAGTTCTCTTACAGCTAAACTTAAACTAAACAGCTGCTCCAATAGGGAGACAACTGGTCCGGTCTGTATTTACGTTAACTTAAAGCTAACAGTTGCGCCAAAAATGGCGCAGCTGGTCCTAGGCTAATGTAGTCAAGTATAGATAAGTATAGATAAATAAAGTATCACAGTCAATTCAATCTATAGTTATCAGTTGCTCCAATTCGAACAACTAATCCTATACTTAACTTTATTCCCTAAGAGTTTTATGACGCCTTCCGTCGGTCAACCACTCCTAAAAAGACTTAAAGTCTTTTTATAGGTCCGAAAAAATTAGTGCCTGTTGCTTTTTAAAAGCAACAGAAACGTTAACTAGGTCAGCTCCGCCCCTTCCGAGGTTTACGCTTTGCCGTGTCTCCGTATATATTTATTGTGTTTACTATTTTTAACTATTTTATGTATTTATTAGACTTCTGTTTTGGTATTAAATTTATTAAGTTTATAAAAGATATTAGTTTATTTGTTTACGATTTTTTATAATTATTTCTTTCCCGACAGATTTTTTGTTATCTAGGTCAGCTCCGCCCCTTCCGAGGTTTACGCTTTGCCGTGTCTCCGTATATGTTTATTGTATTTACTATTTTTAACTGTTTTATGTATTTATTAGACTTCTGTTTTGGTATTAAATTTATTAAGTTTATAAAAGATATTATTTTATTTGTTTACGATTTTTTATAATTATTTCTTTCCCGACAGATTTTTTTTTTTTTTTGTTATCTAGGTCAACTCCGCCCCTTCCGTGATTCACTCTTTGCCGTACTTTAGGGGGCGGGGCCTATAGTCTGGGATCTGAGATCTTATCTAGGTCAGCTCCACCCCTTCCGAGGTTCGCACTTTGCCGTATTTCAGGGGGGCGGGGCCTAGTGGTCCGGGATCACGCGATTATTTTTAACACTTTTATTTTAAAATTTTGTATTTTATATTTATTTTCTGTTCTTATTTATATGATGTTTTGTATGTATGTATGTAATGTAAAAATTTAGTTTCTATTTTTAATTGTTTAGTTTTTTAATTTTTTAGATATATTAAGGTTTTTAATTTTATATAATGTATGCTATTTTACTTATTTTATATGTTTATTTAGTTATAAATGAAAGTTTATTTTATAAGTCTACAATTAAACTATCTTAGCTGTTTATTTCAATAATTTCTTTTTCAAATTATTTTTCTACAAAGTTTGTCCGCCTCGGGCTCTCAGCCTCAGACCGCCCACGTCGCACGGTATGGCGCCAGGGGCGGGGCTTACTGTTTCTAAGCCCCACGAGAGCGAGCGGGTCAGGCGATGAGGCGTTGACTCTGTCCGCGCCGCTCGCTCTTATAGGTGTTCTCGAATGTTCCGAGGATATAGTCCGAGGGTTGCGATATTTTGCACGAGTAGTTTATGTAAAGTTTATTGTACGTTTATGTTTGGTTAACTTAAAATTTTTTATATTTATATATTGCTTAGGGTTTTAATTTACTATTTTATTATGTTTTTAATTATTTCGGAGTTTTTTATTTACACAAAATTGAGGCAGATTTATATATTATTTAGATAGTTTTCCACTATTTTTAATTATTAATTTATTATATTGCTAATATAAACTATTTATTTGATTTTTGGGGTACTTATTATGTGTATTATTTTAGGATATTTTTATCAATTTTTTATATTACTATTATTTTCCAGCAAACTCTCGACCTATTGGACTGCACACGGCACGCAGCAGGGCGCCGGGGCGGGGCGGGGCTTGCTGTTTCTATGCACCACGAGAGCGAGTGGGTCAGGCGGTGTGGGCGTTGACTATTTCCGTGCCTCTCGCACCTATGGACGTTCTCGAATGTTCCAAAGGATTATAGTCCAGGGGTCGCGGTATTATGCGTGAGTAGTATATGTAAGGTTTTTTATATATTTATAGTAAGCTAAATTGGGATATTTATATTTATGTGTGGCCTAGAGTTATTTATTACCTTTCTATTATATGTTTGCTTAATATACAATTTTTATTTACTTAAAATTTTAGCCAATTTGTACTATTTTAACTTTTTCCTAATATGTTTAACTGTTATTTTATTATATTATTAATGTGATGTATTTATTTAGATTTTTAAGGTATGTTTTAGATTTATTGTTTTAGAAAATTTTTATCAATTTTAATATTACTAATATTTTACGGCCAGCTCTCAGCCTATGGCTCCGCCCACAAAGTACAGCACAGCGTTTGGGGGCGGGGCGAGCGGACTTGACGATGGTAATCCCTATTAGGGTTGCCCCTTTACTCACTATGCCCGGTTTATCTATTAGATAAACGTCCGTTAAATTTGATAATTTATAATGTTTTAATATTAAGTTTTTAGAAGTTTTTATGTTTGTTTTGGGTTTTGTCTGTATGGCTAGGGTTATACTTGAGTTTTTATTTCTGATTTATTAGTTATTATACAATTTTTATTGTTTTATTATTTGGAATTTAGAATTTAGTTAGTATACAATGTGTTATTTATTGGTGTGATTATGTATGTATGTGTATTTACTTATATTGTTGTTTATATATATATAAAATATTGTAATTTCTAATTTTTTAGTTTATCTTAAAAGTTTTGCCTAATTTGTGATATACTATGTGATAATGTCTATTTATATACTATCCGTTTATGTGGTATTATATGTCTATTTTATCTAATTTTTTAATTTTTTATATTTTAATTTATCTTATTTTTGTACTATTTTATATGTATATATATGCCTGTATTTGTATATAGCAGCTTCTACCTTACTACTACTATATACCTCTAATTTTTTAAGATTTTTAAAGTACTTCTAGTGTTTATTTAATATTTTGTTTTATGCAATTCTGTGTTTTATGTGTTTAGTTTATGTATTTGTACTTATATATAACTGTTTATATGTTTATATTGTACTGTTTTAGTTTCCTAGATTTAGTTAGACATACATACACAAGAAATCAAATTAATTTATCGACCGACGAAAAACGTCATTTGCAGCCCTGAAATCGCAAACTCCTCCCACTTTGTGACGTCACGTTTTTACAAATGAAATTTCGATTTTGTCCGAAACTACTGATCGGAATGCGGGGAGGTTTCCAATATTGGTCCCTCTTGGTTACAGCTAAAAAAGTACAGTAACGAAATTTTTGTAGTCCTACTATTTGACCTGAAAATCACTGATTTCTCAAAATTGGGGGCGTGTACACCCTATAAGTTGGTTTTTTGCGGAGTTTCCTCTCCGATCTTAAAATCTATCTTACAGCTAAACTATGTTACTTAAAATTATGGGGCTTTCACCAGTCTATTCTTTACTTATTCTAGATTCTAATTTTGATATTGCAGTCTTTTCCAAAAATCTAATTTCGCCTTTTAAAGCTTATTTATAAAACCTATATCTAACTTCCTAATTTCAATTTCTTATAACTATGACTTAACTTTAATTGTTCTGCTCCCGGCTGCTGGTGCTGACCCGTAGTGATGGCCCGGTGGTTCCCTGCGAGTCTGGGCCGCCCAGGACTCGATCCAGACTTTTAGGTTTTTTCGTTATTTCTCCGGAACCAATCACCGGAGCGGCTCCAGATTTTTTATGTGGCAGCTCCTCGTCGTCACTCACACTTTCTAATAAAAATTTTTATATCTTATCGATCTACTTTTCCCGGAAATAATTTTTGAAAATTTTTATATTTTTAAAACTTCTGTAACTTTTTTACCACTAGTCCGATTTTAATTTTTTAAAAAGTTTTGTGTCGCCCCAAGTGTTCCGCTTCGAGGTATATATATTTCTTTTCCCCCCCTTCACTCCCCGTGTCCGCACCTCTGGGCCGTTTTTTGGTTTTTGGCCTATAGCTTGGCGGTTTTTAACAGGAAAAATCCAATTTTTCTTAAGTAGCAGGCTGAAGTTCTTGGCTACAAAATGAAGCAGAGAAAAATGGGGGTCGTCGCTTTAGATCGCACGGCGCACGCGTCGGAAGCTTAAAAACCGGAGTAATATCCGGTTTTTCTTACTTTTCTCGGCTCCCGTACCTCCGATTTCCACGCGGTTTTCACTGTCGTGATGGTGTCACTTTTCCGCGTGTTTTAAGGTATCGCACTGGTTTGTAGCACTATTTTGACCACTTACACTTATTTTAGTAAACTTTGTGCGGTTCGGAGCTCACTAGGTGCTCGCGGGGCGCGTGCTACTTCGACCGCGGTCGAAGCGGAACTGGTTAGGTTAGGTTAGGTTAGGTTAGGTTAGGTTAGGTTAGGTTAGGTTAGGTTAGGTTAGGTTAGGTTAGGTTAGGTTAGGTTAGGTTAGGTTAGGTTAGGTTAGGTTAGGTTAGGTTAGGTTAGGTTAGGTTAGGTTAGGTTAGGTTAGGTTAGGTTAGGTTAGGTTAGGTTAGGTTAGGTTAGGTTAGGTTAGGTTAGGTTAGGTTAGGTTAGGTTAGGTTAGGTTAGGTTAGGTTAGGTTAGGTTAGGTTAGGTTAGGTTAGGTTAGGTTAGGTTAGGTTAGGTTAGGTTAGGTTAGGTTAGGTTAGGTTAGGTTAGGTTAGGTTAGGTTAGGTTAGGTTAGGTTAGGTTAGGTTAGGTTAGGTTAGGTTAGGTTAGGTTAGGTTAGGTTAGGTTAGGTTAGGTTAGGTTAGGTTAGGTTAGGTTAGGTTAGGTTAGGTTAGGTTAGGTTAGGTTAGGTTAGGTTAGGTTAGGTTAGGTTAGGTTAGGTTAGGTTAGGTTAGGTTAGGTTAGGTTAGGTTAGGTTAGGTTAGGTTAGGTTAGGTTAGGTTAGGTTAGGTTAGGTTAGGTTAGGTTAGGTTAGGTTAGGTTAGGTTAGGTTAGGTTAGGTTAGGTTAGGTTAGGTTAGGTTAGGTTAGGTTAGGTTAGGTTAGGTTAGGTTAGGTTAGGTTAGGTTAGGTTAGGTTAGGTTAGGTTAGGTTAGGTTAGGTTAGGTTAGGTTAGGTTAGGTTAGGTTAGGTTAGGTTAGGTTAGGTTAGGTTAGGTTAGGTTAGGTTAGGTTAGGTTAGGTTAGGTTAGGTTAGGTTAGGTTAGGTTAGGTTAGGTTAGGTTAGGTTAGGTTAGGTTAGGTTAGGTTAGGTTAGGTTAGGTTAGGTTAGGTTAGGTTAGGTTAGGTTAGGTTAGGTTAGGTTAGGTTAGGTTAGGTTAGGTTAGGTTAGGTTAGGTTAGGTTAGGTTAGGTTAGGTTAGGTTAGGTTAGGTTAGGTTAGGTTAGGTTAGGTTAGGTTAGGTTAGGTTAGGTTAGGTTAGGTTAGGTTAGGTTAGGTTAGGTTAGGTTAGGTTAGGTTAGGTTAGGTTAGGTTAGGTTAGGTTAGGTTAGGTTAGGTTAGGTTAGGTTAGGTTAGGTTAGGTTAGGTTAGGTTAGGTTAGGTTAGGTTAGGTTAGGTTAGGTTAGGTTAGGTTAGGTTAGGTTAGGTTAGGTTAGGTTAGGTTAGGTTAGGTTAGGTTAGGTTAGGTTAGGTTAGGTTAGGTTAGGTTAGGTTAGGTTAGGTTAGGTTAGGTTAGGTTAGGTTAGGTTAGGTTAGGTTAGGTTAGGTTAGGTTAGGTTAGGTTAGGTTAGGTTAGGTTAGGTTAGGTTAGGTTAGGTTAGGTTAGGTTAGGTTAGGTTAGGTTAGGTTAGGTTAGGTTAGGTTAGGTTAGGTTAGGTTAGGTTAGGTTAGGTTAGGTTAGGTTAGGTTAGGTTAGGTTAGGTTAGGTTAGGTTAGGTTAGGTTAGGTTAGGTTAGGTTAGGTTAGGTTAGGTTAGGTTAGGTTAGGTTAGGTTAGGTTAGGTTAGGTTAGGTTAGGTTAGGTTAGGTTAGGTTAGGTTAGGTTAGGTTAGGTTAGGTTAGGTTAGGTTAGGTTAGGTTAGGTTAGGTTAGGTTAGGTTAGGTTAGGTTAGGTTAGGTTAGGTTAGGTTAGGTTAGGTTAGGTTAGGTTAGGTTAGGTTAGGTTAGGTTAGGTTAGGTTAGGTTAGGTTAGGTTAGGTTAGGTTAGGTTAGGTTAGGTTAGGTTAGGTTAGGTTAGGTTAGGTTAGGTTAGGTTAGGTTAGGTTAGGTTAGGTTAGGTTAGGTTAGGTTAGGTTAGGTTAGGTTAGGTTAGGTTAGGTTAGGTTAGGTTAGGTTAGGTTAGGTTAGGTTAGGTTAGGTTAGGTTAGGTTAGGTTAGGTTAGGTTAGGTTAGGTTAGGTTAGGTTAGGTTAGGTTAGGTTAGGTTAGGTTAGGTTAGGTTAGGTTAGGTTAGGTTAGGTTAGGTTAGGTTAGGTTAGGTTAGGTTAGGTTAGGTTAGGTTAGGTTAGGTTAGGTTAGGTTAGGTTAGGTTAGGTTAGGTTAGGTTAGGTTAGGTTAGGTTAGGTTAGGTTAGGTTAGGTTAGGTTAGGTTAGGTTAGGTTAGGTTAGGTTAGGTTAGGTTAGGTTAGGTTAGGTTAGGTTAGGTTAGGTTAGGTTAGGTTAGGTTAGGTTAGGTTAGGTTAGGTTAGGTTAGGTTAGGTTAGGTTAGGTTAGGTTAGGTTAGGTTAGGTTAGGTTAGGTTAGGTTAGGTTAGGTTAGGTTAGGTTAGGTTAGGTTAGGTTAGGTTAGGTTAGGTTAGGTTAGGTTAGGTTAGGTTAGGTTAGGTTAGGTTAGGTTAGGTTAGGTTAGGTTAGGTTAGGTTAGGTTAGGTTAGGTTAGGTTAGGTTAGGTTAGGTTAGGTTAGGTTAGGTTAGGTTAGGTTAGGTTAGGTTAGGTTAGGTTAGGTTAGGTTAGGTTAGGTTAGGTTAGGTTAGGTTAGGTTAGGTTAGGTTAGGTTAGGTTAGGTTAGGTTAGGTTAGGTTAGGTTAGGTTAGGTTAGGTTAGGTTAGGTTAGGTTAGGTTAGGTTAGGTTAGGTTAGGTTAGGTTAGGTTAGGTTAGGTTAGGTTAGGTTAGGTTAGGTTAGGTTAGGTTAGGTTAGGTTAGGTTAGGTTAGGTTAGGTTAGGTTAGGTTAGGTTAGGTTAGGTTAGGTTAGGTTAGGTTAGGTTAGGTTAGGTTAGGTTAGGTTAGGTTAGGTTAGGTTAGGTTAGGTTAGGTTAGGTTAGGTTAGGTTAGGTTAGGTTAGGTTAGGTTAGGTTAGGTTAGGTTA
>JAYRCH010000973.1:0-28194 GCA_037179445.1 Phengaris alcon alcon
TGGCTAACGGATTCGCCTTGGGTTTGCTTAGAATCTTGTAGATCATTGAGTAGGTGCGCGTAATGTTTTCTTTCTCCGAACTGTTGTTTTATAAATTCTATAAATTGTTCGAAGTTTTCGAATTCTTTAATACTGCATGTTGTCTGTGCCCTTCCTTCTAATTGACTTAGTATGTATTTAAATACGATTGGTTTTTGGTTTTTATCTGCTAGATTATATGCGTTTTGTCAGTTTGTTATGAAAGCATTTATGCTCTCTCGCGACCCATCGTAGGGCTTGATAAATTTTAATATTATATTTAAGTCCAATTTTTCATCTGTTGTTGATTTTGGGGCGCTAGTTTCCTTTGTAGTATTAGAGGCATTAGCCTCCTTTACTGTGTTGGATACATTGGTTTCTTTGTCTGTCATCTTGGTTTAATTCTAAGTTACACAGGCACAATGGATTCTTATTTTAATGTAAATATACCACTAGTGGGTCAATTGTTGTAACAGTGGGTTAGTTATGCGTTTATTAAACTCACTAATACTACAATATGATATACATTTTATCAGTTATGATAACAAAATCAATTGTACCATAAAAGTAGGTAAGTACTAAAAGTAGGTAAGTAGGTAAGTACTGGATGTTCGAAAGCCCTCTGACATATCGCTTCCGACCTTCTTGTCCTCAGTCCACGCGAACCATAGTCTAATCTCCAAAATACTACATCACCCATCCTACTCCAATACCTTTCTGGACGAGGCCAAGGACGCCTGGAGCGTAACTAGTGCTTGTAGCGAATTGCCTGACAATACTTTTTCCCAAAGGCTCTGGGACGAGCCACTCTGCAGACTGGTACGGAATAATCTTCTTAATACGTCCTCCAGTCCTGTGGAGCAGGCTCGCCTCTTAGCTGCGGAGAAGTGAGAGTCGGGCCTTTGGCTACAAGCATTACCGTCACCCAATACGGGCACATTGCTGGATCGAACAGCTTTCCGGTTAGCTACTTCCCTGCGTCTTGGCACCCCCCACGTCGTCCCCCATCGCTGTGTTTGTGGTGCAAATGTGGACAGCCTCGGACACCACGGGCTGTCCTGTCAACGAAGCGCCGGCCGCATCTCCCGACATCACTGTCTGAACGATCTCATCCGTCGGGCTCTTGTCACCGCCGGAGTGCCAGCTGTGCTGGAACCCTCTGGTTTGGCGCGCGACGATGGCAAGAGACCAGACGGTATGACCCTGGTCCCTTGGAGAGTGGGACGGGCTCTTGTATGGGACGCTACTTGCGTCGATACACTTGCTCCGTCCCATGTCCAGGGCACCTCGAGTTCTGCAGGTGCGGCCGCCAATCAGGCGGAAAACCTCAAGCGGCGCAAATATGAGAACCTTAGTGGGGATCTCATATTTGAACCGTTTGGGGTTGAAACCTTAGGTACATGGGGTCTGGGTGCGCACAAACTTTTCGGAGAAATCTCCAAAAAACTCATTGAGGCCACCCGAGACCCCAGAGCCGGCACCTACCTGGCCCAGAGAATAAGTATCGCAATCCAGAGAGGAAACTCTTTGAGCCTTCTAGGTACTCTGCCTGGTGGGGATGACCTGGGAGATTTCTTTTTTTTGTAGCATTTTAAGTTTTGGAGTAGTTATTATTTTTTTAGTACCTACGGTTAGTTATTATATTTAAAGTATAGTATAAACAATTAATGTTAAGTAATATTAATAGTTCACTTTTAATTTCGGTGTTGATACTTGAATTAACAAGGCACAAAGGATTACAATGTTGTTACATAAACAACGCGCTCAGCGTTGGAACAAAGAACAATGGATGTTACAATGTTGTGTCAAGTGGATTCTGAGTTCGAGTTCTAAGTAGAGGGTTTGGACAGAGTTTCTTTGTTGCGTGTTCTTTGAAAAAT
The DNA here is from genome assembly GCA_037179445.1 of Phengaris alcon alcon. Classification (NCBI taxonomy): domain Eukaryota; kingdom Metazoa; phylum Arthropoda; class Insecta; order Lepidoptera; family Lycaenidae; genus Phengaris; species Phengaris alcon. Next base: position 1,899 of record JAYRCH010000973.1, read on the forward strand.
TTCACTCACATGGAAAACTGGAAAATCAGGAACAGGAACGCTGCCGCTCGGATCATGATGAGATGATGATTGACACAACTTGTGTCGTGAAAATTGTGGTGGTGACCACACGCCGTTGCAACTGCTGATGATGATGATTTTCATCAGTCACTTTTCCGACACTTTCACACTTTCAATTCTGATTTTCTTTCTTTGACTTTACACTTTGATATAGATTTTATTGCACTCACTGGTAGTTTATAATTTATTAAGAGATTTTATGAGTTGGTTCGGAGCGTATTTGGGTTTTTCCGGGGATTTTCGCATCCGCTCCGCTGCCACCAATGTTATCCCGGATCGTTCTAGGGTATTTTTAAAAAGAAACTTTATTATACCTAAAGTTTTAATTACACTTTAACATGGAAACAGAGGAACTAGTAGACTTAGAAATAACGATAGAGACCCAACAACCCGAAACGAGAGCGACACACCAACTAACCCGGGGGCCCGCGTGCTTGTGTACTTATACCAATGAGTACTGCTTTGTTCGCTGTGCGTCAGCGACTCTACATACTAGCAAGGGTTATAACAGTACGGTACGAAGAAGGTTCGAAGAAGCTGGTTTGGGTTCATTTGTGCCCGCCAAGGCTCCAAGGCTCGAGGTAAATCATCGTAGAAACAGGTTAACTTTTGCTTAGGAACATCGACTTTGGAACGCGGACCAATGGAATAAGGTATTGTTTAGTGATAGAGTGCAGAATTCTCTTAAATCAAATTGACGGCAGGCAAAGAATATACAGACGCAAAGGAGAACGATACATTCAGACAAATTTTGAAACTAGAGTTGCATACGGTGGTGAATCAATAATGGTTTGTGCGGGCATTTGTTTGGGAGCTCGCACAAACTTGGTAGTGATTGACAGAGGGAGTCTGACTGCAGACCGCTATATCAGAGAAGTTTTAGAGGAAAATGTCGTACCGTTTGCCCCATATATCGGTGAAGATTTTGTTTTTATGCAGGATAATGCTCGGCCGCATACCGCTCGGGTAACTCAAGCTTATCTTAATGATATGAATACCACTGTTTTTCACAAAAAGCCTTTACTCGCAAAATCTGTTCTTAATGTGATCTCATTTTAAGTAAAACAAATGAAACTTTAAATAACAGAAGTGTACTAAGTAGATTTTAAAATAAAACCATATTTTTTTAATCATGGACCTTTTTTTTGTGTTCCGCTAAATATGCCGGTGTGTTTATACAGGGTGTGGCGTAGTTAATGGATAATCCTTCACCTGCAGCTGGAGAATATCATAACGGATCAGAAAAATACAATTCATGTTTAGTAAAAGTATCATGGTTTTTTAGTTATCGGCCATTTTTTTGAAAATTATGAAAATTTTACCCTTGCTCACTAATTTTGTTGTCACAGTCGCAAAAACATGAATTATCTCTATCAGGTATTTATTTATTATACTTGAATAGTTGTATTATCAAATGTATCATGTCATTTTTGTGCTGTTGTCTATTTTATTTTTACAAATGCTACCGAAAAAAAGTTTTTTCTTTCAAATCTTTTTTTCTTTGTTTGATCGCACATATCATAAAAAAAAATGTATGGGGACTTGACTGAACTTGTAAGCTACAAATAATTAGAATATTTAATTGAGATTGTAAAAAGGTATAACACATTGTATTTAACCCTTAGATTTCAAAGTGATTACCTTTGTGACTTTGATGAAGGCCTATTTTCCTAAAAACATACGTCTCAGAAAATATTTTAATTATTTCTTTTTTTTTATATATTTATAATATCTTTTTCACTATCACATTATACATTTTATAATAAGGACAAAGCAAAGCTATTCAACTCGTAGAAAAATTCCCACCGAAAGACCCAGACCCAACTTTTTGTACCTGCTTTATTACCTGCTCCGACGACGAAAAACAAAAGACGGAAAAGTTGTCCCGCTCTTTCATGCAATGGGTGAAAGAGACACACAGAAGACTAACATAATTGTTTGTCGTAGTGATACTAGTTTTAGAGGGTTGCTAGAGTCAGTGTGCTACCATACTACTTCCAAGAGATACGTTTTGTTACTAAGAAAGAATTTATTATTATTGATAAAGTGCTGTGACCTCGGACTTGATTTTGCTCAGTGACATGGACTTGGTAATCCCGTGATACAAATATTGATCTTGTGCTCTAACCCCGGACTTGTTTATTGCTAGTGATTTGGACTTTTAACCTGGACATACCGCGCATCGAGTGCAATGCCTCGATTTGTATACACACCCGCGGAATATGCAGAAATGCATTTTATTTACGGTCAGTGTGGTGGTAATGCAAGTCAAGCCGCAGAACTCTATCGAGCAAGGTTTCCTGATGCCCGTCATCCTGATTACCGGGTATTTCCAAGAGTGCATAATGCGTACAAGGAAGGCAGAATTCCTGTAACTGGTGTCGGTGGTACTAGCGGCGGGAGGCCATGCCAACATGATGACGACATAGTCCTTGCTGAGGTTGAAGCTGATCCAACCACCTCCATGCGAAAAATATCAAGCCGTATAGGCATATCAACAAGAACTGTAAACAGGATTTTAAAACGCGAGAAGCTTCATCCCTTTCATTATAAACGTGTACAAAGTCTTCTGCCAGGGGACTACCCTTTAAGATTAACATTTTGTCAAAGAATGTTACGAAAAATAAGAAACGAACCAAATTTTTTTGACAAAATACTATGGAGTGACGAATCTTCTTGTAAAAAAGATGGCTATTTTTATATGCATAATTTGCACAGTTGGCAGCTGACTAACCCACATTTAGTTAGAGAAGATAGATCCCAGTACCAATTTAAAATAAATCTGTGGTCTGGTATCCTTAATGGTGAAGTCATCGGCCCGTTTGAGCTGCCAGACACGTTAACCGCCGAGAGATATCTAAATTTTTTACAAAATGATCTCCCTGGAATTTTGGAGGACGTGACCTTGAAGAATAGAAGGGACATGTGGCTGCAGCACGATGGCTGTCCTGCACATTATGCCCATAACGTAAATGATTTGAAAGAAAAAAAATATTTTCGGTTGCATTTGTAAAAAAAAATTAGGCAACAGCACAAAAGTGACATGATACATTTGATAATACAACTATTAAAGTATAATAAATAAAAATCTGATATCGATAATTCATGTTTTTGCGACTGTGACAACAAAATTAGTGAGCAAGGGTGTCATTTTTAATTTTTAAAAAATGGCCGATTACTAAAAAACCATGATACTTTTACTAAACATGAATTGTATTTTTCTGATCCGTTATGATATTCTCCAGCTGCAGGTGAAAGATTATTCATTAATTACGCCACACCCTGTATACTAGTATAGATAGATATAGATGAGTTTTATTCGAAGGTTTGACTTTTTTGTTTCAGTAATGAACATGATATCAATGCATTTGTCTCTGATTCAGTGCTGGAAGCTCATTTCGAGTAAGTTCCCAATTATGTGACGTAATTAAAATTATTAAATGCAGTATGAAATTTTTTTTTCGTATTTATCAACATATTATATTGTTAACCTATTTTTATTTATTTTGTTACAGCAATCTAATAGATGAAGAACTTTTTGTCGGACCTGAAGAAAAGCAAAATTACGCGACTATAAGTGGAAGACGATTTATAGATATAATGTACTTTTTTAATAAACTTAAAGATAACGTAAATCATAAATCGTTATGTAACTGTGGATTTGAATGTTTGAGTTTGATAGGTGAACAGCGACGTGGATTGCTGTCTAAATTTAAATTGAAGTGTAAAATGTGCCTGTCTACGTTTTATATTTATTCGGAGGATCCTGTTCCTAAAGATAACGTGGACATTAATTTCGATACTGTTCAAGGTATAATAAGTTCTGGGATAGGTTACTCGCAATTCGAAGATATAACATCAACGATCAACGTGCCTATATTTACTGAAAAATACTTTTTGAAAGTCCAAGACACTGTATTTGATAAATGGGAAGAAACGGCTGTTGAAGAGATGGAAGCTGCGGCAGAGAGAGAGCGCCAAGCTGCGATAGCAGAAGGACGAATGAAAAACGGTATTGCGCTCATAGATGTCTATGCTGATGGTTGTTGGAGTGCAAGATCTTATGGAAATAATTATAAAGCACTGTCAGGAGCTGCTGCGATAATTGGTCGTAAATTTGGTGAAGTTTTATTCATGGCCGTCAAAAACAAATACTGTATTATATGCGCACGTGCTGAGAAAAAAAGTATGACTCCAAAAGAACACGTCTGCTATAAAAATTATGAAGGGTCTTCTTCTGGAATGGAAGCCGAAATAATTAGTGAAGGCTTTAAACAGTCTATCGATATGTATAATATAATATACGAACGGCTTATTGCTGATGGTGACTCGGCCACATATGCTAAAATTTTGGCACAAAACCCTTACCCTAACACAACTGTAAAAAAAATCGAATGCCGGAACCACGTCCTACGTAATCTATGTAATAAATTACGAGCTGCAACTAAGGATGTCAAATACCCCTTAAAGTATAGAAAATTAGTAACTGATCCTAAAATTGTGATTATTAGGAAGGTTGTGATAGAGTCGATCAAAGAACAGAAGAAAACAAAAGACCCAATTGAAAAAATTCAGAATTTACACATCACGAATTCAATAAATCACGCGTTTGGCGATCATCGAAGTTGTAAGGATTATTACTGTAATAAAGAAAAGTCTCTAGTTAGCAGTATGGAACAATCGAATTCAACCTTTTGGTTTAGGCTTAAAGTAATTGTTGGAAGTGTTGCTTCTAAATCCAAAAGTCTAGTAGAAGATGTAGACACGAACACAGTCGAAAGGTTCAACAGCATTGTGGCGAAGATTGTGGGTGGGAAGAGAAAAATTTTTTCTACAATACGATCGTATCAAGGAAGGTGTGCTGCAGCTGTTGTATTACATAATAATAAATTACCAAGATATACGTTTGCAGAAGAAACATCTTGGGAAAAGCCCGAAGACATCTTTGAAAAAGATGGAAGAGAGAAGAAATCTAAAAAAGGCATGGAATAGAAAACACCTATTAAAAAAAATCGATTACGTAATTTACTTAACAATCAAACATAAAATGAATATGGTTCTAATAGTGCTACCCCTGACATGACAAAAGAAGAGTTTGATAAAGCTAAAAATGATTTTTTTGAAAATTTGAAAAAATTAACAAAAAACAAGGACAAAATACAAAAAGAAACCAGTTTGCAAAGAGATTCATATGATTGGGTCGAGATTAGAATGAATATGATCACTGCTTCTAATTTCGGCAAGATTATAAAAAAAAAGAAAAATTCAAGTTGTGCTAATTTGGTTTAAAATATATTATACACAGAAAATATTTTCCATGTTAGTTCCATTGCGCACGGAGTTGAAAACGAAAAGCTCGCAATTGAACAACTAGCCAAACAATTGAATTTGCAAATCAAACCGTGTGGATTATTTATTGATAATAAATTTAAATACATTGGTGCAACGCCTGATGGTCTTGTCGACGATGGCATTATAGTTGAAGTCAAATGTCCTATAACGGCCTTCAAAAAAGGGATAGATACAGCGATTAAAGAAAATAAAATACAAATGTATAAGTTCAATAAAAAAAGGTAATTACCAAATCAACAAGTGGGAGTGGAGAAAATACAGATTTGAATGTAGAATACATAGAACGGGATGATGCGTTTTGGGAAAAAATAGAAAAACAATTAGTCAGCTTTTACTTGCAATGCATTCTTCCGGAAATAGTAGACTTCAGACGCAATCGTGGTATACCAATACGTGATGGTATTAGTGAACACCAGTCACCTCCTGTACAAGTGCGACGAACTAATCGACAGCCCCTTGCACAACTGCAACCTACTAGTCGGCAGCTCGATATTACGGAATTTTAATAAAAGAAAATTTAGACATCAGAAATTTATATAAATAAATAAATAGTTCTATAAAATATTATTTTTTTATTTGATCTGACAAATTACAAGTCCATAAAATGCGAAGCATAAAAAATATGTTTACATCACAATAACGCTAATATTAAAATTTATCTTTGCTGACCGTACCGCATTTACTTATGGCGGGCGCGGGCGGCACACGAATGCGTTTGTGTGCAATAGGCGGGTGCGGGGACCCGCGCGCCTGCTCTCTTCCTTCTCCTGCTTCACCCCCGCCTATAGAAAGATTTCGCGAACGGGCCCTGCCTTAATGTGCTGGACTTATTATTTTTATACAGTTCCCGGCCATAAAGCATAAAAGTATGCACAACAACATAATAATTTTTGGGATTCTTTTTTGTTACAGATAATAGTCAAGTTAAATGTATTTCAATCCACTGCAGAACCGAGTTGCACTACAACTCCTAACCTTGAACCTTCAACATCCACTTGTGATTTTATACAAGGTACAGGATTCTCACAGAAAAAGAAATCTATGAAAGGTTAGTTATAAATCACTAGCTTTTCATTCAAATTTTGAATCTTGTTTTTTTACCTTTGGTGGAAAATTTTAGCAAATGCATCTTCAAATTTTTGGTTATTTCTTATAGATTTAGCACTCATATTGTAATAATCGCATTGAACCTTTTCGATCCATACATGAAATAGGATCAATAGCTTTTTTCTTGAAATTAATTTGAGACCTAAACATTTTTTTATTTCAGGGTTTCCAACAAAAAAGACAATTTGAGAATAATTGAAAAACACAGTAAAAAAGTTATTAAATTAACTCAAAAGTCTAAAACTCGTGCAAAAAAAATACAAGCCGGTGAAAAATTATCAAAGGTGAAATCTTTCTTAAAGACAATATAATCAATGCCTGATAGCATACAAACATTTATTAAAATGCAGATGAAATGTTAGCAAAAACCAAAAGGAAGAAAATTTACATTAGATGAAAAAATTATGGCAGCATCAATTTGGAAGCAAAGCCAGAAGGGTTACAACTATCTGAGTAAATTTATTGTACTCCCTTCAAAGCGTAGGGTAGGGAGGGGGAATGGCGTTTACTGAGTAATGGCGCTCACCTCTATAACTCTATCAAAATGCGACGTAGCAACACGCCATGCCGCGTAAAGCGCGCGGGGAAGGGTCCTCGAACCAACAATCCCCAAATAAATTAGACCCAAATAGTTATGTCAAAATTTCAGGACAGAGCGCCCCTCTCTGATATGGACTCGGACAATGAGACATCCCAGACCCAACCACACCAAAGTTCATCCAAAGCTATTCCCATACCGGACACCGGGGTGAAGCCCATCACCACAGCATGTCGGGAAACAAGACAGTCAAAAAGACGGGCAGACGAAGAGCCTGGAGAGTCAGAGATACAGGAAAAGAGGCCTCGGATCAAAGCAGCCCCCAACAAAGATATAATAAGAAGGCTGGATAAGCAAGATGAGACTTTACAGGAGATCCTGAGAAACATCAGAACACTGACCTCCACTATAGACAACTTTAAGACAACGGTCACCACCAAAATGACGAATGTAGAGACCAAACTTACCATTCAGCAGGACAGGATATCCTCCCTCCAGACAGCCCGCAGGGATGGGTTCCTCAATACGCTAACAATTGATCAGTCCGCATCCCAACCAATGTCTTCAGTACCCCATTTTGCAGCTCCCAGCTCTGCCCCTAACAGATGCCCCCCTCAAACATACCCTGGGCAGGCCTTCACAAATCCCCTTGACAAATTCGGGATTTGACGTCATGAGATATCCATAGAAAAAAAAAATATATATATATATATAAAGGAAGGGTCCTCTAACGGACAGCGATGCACATGAAGACACATTTGATGTCTAAAATAACTACATACGATGTTGCAGTCTTTTCAATAAAGCATACGTACAAGTTGCGAATATAATTAAGGCAGAATCTGGATTTCGAGCCACGGGAATTTATCCATTGAACCCGAATGTTTTTACTGATCAGGATTTTCTGGCAGCGTCGCTGATGGCACAAGAATCGGAAGTAATCACTGACAATCAAGACCCAAATGTCCAGAATTTTGAAGTTGCACAGTCTGATGGTATAGCCTTAATTTTAGGACATACATCTCCTAGGGCAGGTCCATCAAATAAGGATCAATGCTCTGAATCTGTTTTGGCAGTTGCTTGTAACCAAGAACTTGTTGATGAGCAAAATACTCCGATATCCTTTGTTGCTATAGCAACGACACCAACTATTGCACCATCTTCTAAGTCAGGTCAAAGAAAGCGAAAACAACATGCTACCATTTTAACTTCCACTCCTATGAAAGTAATTTTAGAGGAAAAAGAAAATAAAAAAATTGCGAAACTGCAAAAGAAGATAAATCAAAACCAAAAAAAAATAGTCAAAAAAAAAAGAACAAACGTATGAAATATTGATTTCTTAGGTTTACGCGAATATTGTTCATTGTTTTAAACACTTACGGATTGTGTCGCGGTGCACTTTTCTTTTTCCCGACGTTTCGGCTACTTTCCAGCAGCCGTGGTCACGGGAGGACTGAGGTGTCAATTGTCCTATTTGTTGAAGTTGATCAAACTACCCGAAGATTCTTCAATTATTATTTGTTCTTCAGAGAATGAAGATGAAGAGCACCTTTGCGATGATGACAGTGATGACGACAATGAAAATTATAACAAATGTATTATTTGCGAAGAATTTGGAAAAAATAACGAGATGTGGTATCGCTGCATCATCTGCGGATTGTGGGCTCATGCTATATGTTCAGGGTGAGATTCGCCAAACGGATACATCTGTGATTTATGTGTTCAAAAATAAAATATTTCTACTTCTGATTTGTCTTATCTCTTAATAGTTATTGTCTTATATTATGTTATAATAGTTGAAGTTGTTTGACATCTAAGATTTTATTATGTTTATTTAATTGAAAAAGGCTAATCATACATACAAAAGATTGATGCTAATTTCTGATAGTAGACTCTACTTTTATTGTTTAAGATTGATCTCATTAATATTTCTTATTTAAATGTATCTTACTTGTTATATTCGAAAAAAACATGTTAGAGCGTCATTACTCGGACCCTGAGCGGCATTACCCAATGTCAGGGGCAATGCCGCTCAAACATGTTTTTTATAATGTTTTCCTACTACTAGTAAGTCAAAGATATATGCCTATGTTGATAAATCGTTGATTACTCGATATTTAAAGACTTTGTTACTTTTCTTAATTTTGCTTTATATTAAATAATTTAAAAAATACACCATGTTGCATTAAGTGAACGCCTTTCCCCCTTCCTACCCTACAATTCAAAGGCTTATAAGTGCATTTAGCCTAAAACCAGGCATAAATTAAAAAATCATTCTACAAATAAAAAAAGCATTAAAGAACCAACCTCTGGAAAAAAGGTTATATACCCTTTTATTTGATGAGGTGGCCTTGGCTCCAGGCCTTTATTTAAACGAAAATCAAATAACAGGGTTTGAAGATTTTGGTCATATAAGAAATTAAAATATTGCGGATCATGCACTTGTGTTGATGATTAAAGGTATTAAAACAAAAACAAAGCAACCGATATTATTTAGCTTTTGTAAAAGTACTACCAAAAAATTCGATTTAAAAACAATTCTAAAAAAACAATAGAAAAACTAATTGAAGCTGGAATTATAATAGTTGCTACTATATGTGACCAGGCTGCATCAAATGTGAGCACAATTAGAATGTTGCAGAACGATACAAAAGAAAAGTATTTACGACGAAACGAAGAATACAATTCGAATGCTTTCGAAATAAATAATTTAAAATATTTCCACTATTCGGCACGCCACATTTGTTAAAGGGAGGAAGAAATAATTTTATGATTATAAAGTTTACACAAAATAATTGCGAAAAAATTGACAAGTGGGAACATTTACGAATGTTATTAGAAGTAGACACAGGAGAGGATTAAATTAGAATATTAAATAAACTGACAGAATACCACGTGGATCCAGCAAAAGTGCCCAAAACGAAAGTTAAATATGCAGCCCAACGAGTATCTGCAGTTATGTGATTTTTATCAAGTAGCACAACATTTTGCTTAAAATAAAACATAATATAACTTATATGGCTATGCTTTTAATTTTAGAATGTTCAAAATTCAAACACAAGTTGTATGATCTATATTAGTTATATATACGCAAGTTATTTGTATTTCACTTTGTGTATAAATTCCATCCCTGCTAAGTGCTACATAAGGCATTTTGTGTCTTAATGAGGATTTATGTATAATTTTAATACTTTCAGGTTTAATGAATTAAAGGCTAAGTTGAATCTTCTTTTAATAACTGTTGATAAATTACACAAGACAACAAAAAAAATTAAAAATTTTGGTGCCGAGATATTGTTAGTGGTTTTGTATTAGGTATGCACTGGCAACACTAAACATATTTTTTATCTTTTTTTCCTACGTGTAATTTTTGATCTACCCGCAGTTTTAAATATTGGTAATAATCAGTACTTTCTTGTGCATGATTTGTTATCTTATCGATACATTTCTATAAATAAGTTGATTTTTATATCATGTCTTCATCGCGAAGAAGTTGTCTCAATGACCCAAATGTGTTTTGTTACATTTGTGGTGAATACACAGTTAAAAAGTTCAGAAAACCAATAACAGATTTTATAAAAAGTGCTTATTTTTCTTACTTTAAGTCCAAAATTGTCGATGAATACAAGCCGTGGACACCTCAAATTGTTTGTAAAACATGCTATGAACATTTGCGACAGTGGATCAGTGGTCAAAGAAGTCGTATGAGGTTCGGAGTGCCTATGCAATGGAAAGAAAAAAAAAATCACTTCGATGACTGTTACTTCTGCTGTGTCAATTTGCGTGGTGTTAATGTTAAAAAAATGACTTATCCTGACTTGGAGTCGGCTAGAAGACCTTTGCCACATTCAGAGGAAATACCTGTTCCAACATTATGTTCCATTCGTGAACCATCATTTGAAGAAATCGTTAATAAAGGGAGTAGCGACAGTGATTTCGAAGGAATACCATCTACAGAACCAAAACTTTTTACTCAAGAAGAATTAAATGATTTGATTAGGGATCTTGAACTACCTAAAGAATCTGCGGAGGTTTTGGCTTCTAGATTAAAAGAAAAAAACTTGTTGGCGTCAGGTACAAAAGTGACATTCTATCGTACAAGAGAGCAAAACTTGCTACCATTTTTTCAATCGGAAAATGATATTGTTTTTTGTTCGGATGTGCAAGGCCTTATTCTCGAAATGGGTCTTTCAGAATACCATCCAAATGAATGGCGCCTCTTTATAAACAGCTCTAAACGAAGCCTTAAGTGTGTCCTTTTACACAATGGCAACAAACATGGTTCAGTTCCCATTGCTCATTCAACAAAGTTAAAGGAAGAATATCAAAACATTTCACTTGTGCTAGACAAAATAAAATATGCCGAACACGAATGGAGTATTTGTGTTGACCTAAAAATGGTTAACTTCTTATTAGGACAGCAAAGTGGATACACAAAATACCCATGCTTTTATTGTATGTGGGACAGTCGTGCCAAACATCAACACTGGGAAAATAAAGATTGGCCCGTACGTGAGACGATGGAAGTGGGAAAGCAGAATATCATAAATCCGCCTTTGGTATCACGAGATAAAATTATACTGCCCCCCTTGCACATAAAGCTAGGCCTTATGAAACAATTTGTTAAAGCGCTAGACAAAAATGGGCAATGTTTTTCTTATATTACGAGAAAATTTCCTGGTCTGAGCACAGAAAAGATAAAAGCGGGAATTTTCGACGGCCCACAAATAAGAATATTAATAAAAGATACTGATTTCTTAAGTACAATGAACAATTTGGAACGACTCGCGTGGACATCGTTTGTTGAAGTTACCAAAAACTTTCTCGGAAATCACAAGTCGAGTAACTACTCTGAAATTGTAAATGGTATGCTAGAGAATTTTAAAAACTTAGGATGTAACATGTCCATCAAAGTGCACTACCTTCACAGTCATCTTGACAAATTCCCAGACAATCTTGGATCCTATAGCGAAGAACAAGGGGAGCGGTTTCACCAGGACCTAAAAACTATGGAAGACAGGTACCAAGGCCGATGGGATCGGCATATGATGGCTGACTATTGCTGGGGGATGCAACGTGATAGTCCCACCACACCTCATACTCGAAAGTCGCGAAAAAGAAAGTTTTTATTTAATTAATATTGTAATAAATATTTTTTTTTATGTAAATTTGTTTTTTTCTTTACAAGACCAAATCTATAAAATTACACGTAGGATAAATATCTTTTTGCTATTAATGTAATCAGTTTTATTTTATTTTATTTATTTTATTTATTTATTTAATGCACAAAACACATTACAATCGGAATGAAGTAAAATGATAAATACAGTTTATGACCTAGATTGTAAGGTAACATAATATGTGCATACTATTGATTAAAAAAAAAAAAAAAAAAAAAAAAGAATTAAAAAAGGTGAACACTAGAAATTGGTTATTTGGAACCTTCTAAGGTGATATGGAGGATGTCTTTAACAATTTTTATATACGATTGAGGTTTATCAAAAATGTCTAAACTTTTATTTTGTTTTGAATAATTATTGTATTGACGAGCCATGCGTGTTAAGGGGTTGAAATAGGATATATTATTTTTGTAGACTTGCAAGGCAAATAGGTTTATGTTATTTGCTCTACGAGCACTAAATTTAATATTGAAGTTAATATGCGAGAGTAAGTTAGGTGAGTCTAATAAATTATTTATAATTTTATAGAAGTAAAGAAGATCAGAGAAGATGCGCCTATTCTCAAGAGTCTGTATTTTGAGATTAACTAGCCTATCGTGATAATTTAAATTTGAACGTCCTGGGTTATAACGGTAGAAAAGAACCTTGACAAATTTCCTTTGTACACGCTCAATGTCCTCTACGTGAACTTTATAATTTGGAGACCATACGGGGCTCCCGTACTCTAAGATAGTCCTCACGAGAGTGGAGAATAGATATAGAGAACTGTAAGGTTTTTTGAAATCTTTAGTTGTCCTAAAGACAAATCCTTGAATTTGATTTGCTTTGCGTATAATGTGTTCATAATGAGCACGAAAGGAAAGTTTCTCGTCAAAAAGGACACCCAAATCTTTAACAACTTGAACGCGGGTAAGTGCTTGACCATCAATTCTATATATCCAGTTAATTTTATTACGTTTTTGAGTGAATGAGATAACAGAGCACTTCCTAACGTTCAAGTCCATACGATTTGCTTTACACCAATCTGATATTTTGTCAATGTCTCGCTGAAGGGCCAAACAATCTTCATTTTTAGATATCAAGTTGAAAATCTTAAGGTCATCTGCATACAATAGACAAATACAAGACAGTTCTAGTATTAAATCGTTGATAAAAATCACGAATAATAGAGGCCCTAGGTGGGAACCTTGGGGTACTCCCGATGTAACATTGGCTGGTGAGGAAATGAAACCCTTCAACGCTACTTGTTGATTCCTATTCTTTAGATAAGAGCATATCCATCTATACAGGTTTCCATGAATACCATAGGACGCTAATTTACGACAAAGTAGGCGATGATTTACTATATCAAAAGCCTTCGTAAAATCAGTATATACAGTGTCTACTTGGCCACCAATAGAAAAAGCTTGGCAGAGGTAATTTTTATATTCCAATAAATTTGTGACAGTTGATCGACCTTTCATAAAACCGTGTTGCTTGTGTGAAAGAAGTGGTTTCATGTGACTGTAAAGATGACTATAGACTAAAGATTCAAATATTTTAGCGAAACAGGAAAGAATGCTTATAGGTCGATAATTTCTGCAATCTGTCTTATCACCACTTTTAAATATTGGGATAATATGTGCTGTCTTCCAACGATCAGGGAAAGCGCCATTGACTAGAGATTTGTTGTAAATGATAGTTAGAGGTATAGATAACTCCGTAACAAGCAGCTTTATAAAATAAGGGGGTAACAAATCAGGCCCGGCACCTTTATTAGGATCTAGTTTTTTAATTTTTAATATTATATCACTTTCTTCGATTAATAAATTGGACAACGTGTTAGGTGAACAATTGCTATCAGAGCTGGTGCAAAAGTTACGATCACTTTGGAGGTCATGACTGCTGTCGAAAACTGAAACAAAGTAACGGGAAAAAAGATTACAAACCTCCTGACCGTTTGATGACGATATACCATCAAATTTGACAGTGTTCGGTATAGAAATGTGACCTTTTCTATTGTTTACATAACGCCAAAATGATTTTATGTTAGTTTTTAGAGAACTCTCGGTCGCGGAAATATATTTGTCATAACATGTTCTAGTTAGAGCTTTACACCTATGTCTAAGCATGGAAAACACATCATAGTCGCGGGGGTTTCCAAATTTTTTGTAAAGCTTATGATATTTATTTTTTTCTTGGTTGCATTTTATTAACGCTCTACTATACCAAATAGGGTATGATGAAGTTTTATTAGATACGGTAGGAGTGTGTTTTTTTATTATTTTAAATAGTGTGTCATAAAAGGCATCTGTGCACGAGTTAATATCATTAGATCGCAAAATATGCTGCCAGTTAACACGATTTAAATCAGATTTTAAGTTCACAACGTCGCATTTCTTAAAATTTAGCCGTTCAGTGAGACATTGACGAAGTTCTTTAGACATTCTAGGTAAAGATAAACTAATTAAAATTGAGGGATGGTGCTTATCCACTTGGCTTAATGCGATCTCTTCGTTAACACTTACCGTCTCCATGTTTGACAATACTAAATCAAGAAGACGATCATTGCAGTTTTTGACAATATTATACTGTTTTAAATTGCAGAAAGACAAAAATTCGCTTAGAAGGTAGAGCTTTTTATTGTGTGTATGAGGTATCGCTGTATTAAGAGTGTTATTACACCAAGCAGTGTAATAGTCGGGGGTGTTGAAATCGCCCACAAGCATGAAGTTGTCAGCGGGGCAGCAATTAATAAGCAAATTTTGACAGTGGTTATAGAAACTTTCTAGAAGATTATGGCTTAGGTCAGGTGGCAGATAACAAACGCACAGATGAAAGCGTGATTCAGTGTGCGAGTTAGGCAAAAGAGTTATCCAGATATCCTCCATATCACTATCCCAAGCTGCCTGACGGATTACATGGTACTTTTTGTGGATAGCCAGTAAGACTCCTCCACCTTGGGTTTTTTTCGATAGAGTATCTACACGATCGCGTCTAAAAACATTGTAGCGAGAATCAAAAACTTCACTATTGAAAACACTTTTGTTAAGGTTTGTTTCCGTCAAGCAGATGACATCATAATTACTATTTAATACATTTAGATAAAATTGTGTGAGCTTACTTCTTATTCGGTTTACATTTTGGTAATATATTTTAATCATTGCAAAACTTAAAAGAAACTATACATAGAAACCACAAAAAGTGAAGAAGCTTAAACAAGTTTATTTAACATCTCAGCATTTTTAACTAATATTGCCGGACTCGTTTCATTTTTTCGAATATAGATATTGCCAAAACGAATCCATACAAATTTATAACTATTGTCCTTACAGAATTTACGGGCCATGTTATGTATTTCTTTGACTTCGGGAGACAGGTGTTCAGACAAATAAATTTTGCAATTGGCGCCAGACAAACCGATATGAGCAGAAGACAGCCTATCGTTAGGGTGAGACTTGTTGAAACGGGTAGCTGCGGATATAAGTGTGTCACGCAGGCGTTGCGACGAGAAAGTGACCAAGATATTACGAGGTCTTTTCGAGCTGGGGTCCATCTTTGCCACGCGACGACACGCCTTAAGATCGTTTTCGGGGATAACAACATC
This sequence comes from Phengaris alcon alcon, assembly GCA_037179445.1. Classification (NCBI taxonomy): domain Eukaryota; kingdom Metazoa; phylum Arthropoda; class Insecta; order Lepidoptera; family Lycaenidae; genus Phengaris; species Phengaris alcon. The sequence continues at coordinate 17,722 of JAYRCH010000973.1, forward strand.
CAAACACTGACAAAGTCCCTTAAATAGTGCTATCAAGTTCTCGGATTTACTTTCAGGGACCTCATGTATTTCGAGATTTACATCCCGCGAGATTTTTTCCATAGTCGACAGCCGTTTTTGTAATTTTGTCAGTGTAGTTTGGGATTTGGACAGCTCAGACTCAAGGTGTTTTATGCGAGAATTTTTCTCAGCGATATCCTTTTTGATGTCATTTTGTTCCATTGTGATAAAGTCGGTAGTAGCCGTAAAGTCCGCTTTTACCGCTTGAATAGCCTGTTGAATTTTGCTTGCTTTAGAAAATTGAAAATTGCTTGAATAGCCGCTTGAATAGTTTATGGTCTTTAAGTCAAAAAAACAATACAGCTTCTTGGCACCAAAACTAGTGTTGACCAGTGTTATTTTTTCCTTGTTTCAGAACACAAAATTTTACCAGAGGAGTGCGAAGACAGTGCAGATCTTTTAATAATTTTTGATAAATTATTTCACTCCTTTAACGGCCACTTATACCATACCATGATACAACTAAAGTTCTCAAGGGATGTCTTAAAAAGAATTCTCCACATTTTAAGTTTTAGAATGAAATTATACCAATATTAAATTCAATTTCATTTGAATAAATCGTAAAAAATCCAGATGGTACACAAAGAAAAAATATGAAAAAGTGCCATCAGTCCAGAACTGGGACTTAATAAATAACTACATAATGTTAATACCTTCTCAGAAATGAGGACGTATATTAATAAAAAGTATAAATTAAACAATATATTGACAAGGAATTTTAATCAAGAGCCTCTTGAGAACTTTTTTGTTGCATTAGAAGCAATGGAATCCAAAATACTAATCCCACATGCAGCGGCGGCCTTAGGGGGTGGCGAACAGGGTAATCGCCCGGGGCCTCTTCGTGCCTCATCATGCAAAGCCCCTGCAAGAGCGAGGCCCCGGGCGATTACCCTGTTCGCCAAAACTAAACAAACAAAACTTTTGATTTTGATCCTTAATTATTTATTCAGGTTATAACATAGCGGTAAATGAAAATAAAGTTAGTTAACTAATTCATTCATTAAAAACATAATTGAAAATTCATTATGTAGTACTTGAATATTGCGCCTCGAAACACTTGAAGATCGGTTTTTTAATCGCATAGCACTCTCCTCTAACGCTCGGGGAATCCCCGTATTTCATTTCGTTCGTCAACTCTTGTCACCTTGGAATCATTTTGCTTGCAATATGAGTTACAAAGTCGTTACTGTACTGTACATATCTTTCAATTTTATTGAATATTACGTTCTTAGTTCTTACAGTATTTAAAGTATAGAGTGAACTGGAAAAGTGTAAATTATAGGATTTGAAGTATTGAGTAAGCTGAAAAAAGTAAAAAAAACTGTGTGATACTTAAAAATTATTTCTGACTGTTTGTGCGAAACTAAACAAAACTATTTACGAAATAAGTTCGCGTGAACGTGATGCCAATAGAAAATTTGAGTCAGGTAGTTCAAAAAGGAAACGAGCTATCAAAAGAAAACCGGTAGAAGAAATTTTACGTGGATCTTTATATAAATATATAAAAGGTGATAATCAAGAAACCTCTACAAAACATTTATTTACTGAAAGTTACTCTAATCCTGATCCAGCTGAAAACATTCCTTCCACATCATCATGGGTGCCCGCCGTCATCCAGTAAAAACAGCGAGGATGATGATGAATTAACTACATCATTGTCTCTTAGGTCACCGGTGCCGCCGTCAACGCTATCCAGTCAAGAGCACGAATCCGAGCCCGAGTCTATGTGTAGATCCATGACTGCTGGAATGGAAAATCTGAATCCTCAAAATGACCCCGGTTTGTGGCCCTTAACAATTACTGATGTAAACCGATCTGAGATTGTATTAAAAGGTCCAATCCGGGTTAAAGTTGATTTATTTCCCGTAAATGATAATGGACGGCGAGTCAGCGAATATCATTGTAATAAGATATTAGTTAACGGTGAAAAGCTTGACAGGTGCTGGATGATGTATTCACAAACAAAGGATGCCGTTTACTACTTTCCGTGTCGAATATTTGGACTAAAAAATATAAAGATTGGATCAAGTGAAGGAGTGTGTGATTGGAAACACTTGGGTGATTAACTAAAGTCTCACGAATCTACTCGACAGCACAAAGATTGTATGTTGAAATGGATTAATTTATAGAATGGTTTAAAAAGTTGTTCCACTATTGACTCCTTGGCCCAGTCACAAATTGAACAAGAAAGGCAACGATTAGAACGATTGCTCGCAATTGTAAATTTTTTACATCTCACAATTTGTCTTTCAGGGGTTATAGAGAGAATGTTAACACATCTGACTCAGATTCGAGTGACACAAGCGGCAACTTTATAATCACAGAATTAGAACAGTTAGGTACATCATTGCAAAACTGCAGAGGCCGAGGATATGATAATGGTGCCAATATGCGTGGTGAAAAAAGTGGTGTCCAAAAACGTGTTCTTGAAATTAATCCACTTGCTTATTTTTTTACCTTGTGGGAGTCATAGCTGGAAACTAATCCTAGGAGATGCAGCATCGTCTTTTGTTCAAGCGAAAACTTTTTTTGGTTTGCTACAAAGGTTGTACACTGTTTGCCGACTCAAGTCAAGAGGTGGGCTATTTTAAATATTCATGTAAAATCCTTATCGCTAAAACCACATTCTGAAACTAGATGGGAGTGCAGGGTAGCATCGGTGAATGCCGTTAAATACCAACTAAGCGATATATGTGATACTTTAAATGATTTAGCGGAAAATACAAAAGATTGTCAGTTGGTCAGTGAATGCCATTCTATAGAAAAGGAAATAACTACCTAGGAATTTGTAGTTTCACTTGTCATGTGGTATGTCATTCTTACAAAGATAAATGTTATACGTAAAATGTGGCAAAGCGCAAACATGCACTTAGATGTGGCTATACAACAGACAGACAGACAAACAGATGCATTCACAAATTGGCTTGATAATTATCGAGAAAATAGTTTTCAGTCATCCCTTGTAACAGCGAGAGAAATAGCAGAGGAAAATCATATTGACGGACATTTCAATGAAGTCAGAAGACGACGTAAAAAAAGACGTTTTGATTATGAAGGGGAAGATAAAGCTCTTGAATTGAATTCGAAAGAGATTTTCACAATAACATATTTTTATGTCATTGTCGACAATGTGCGCGCAAGCTGCCATCCTAGGTTTGAGGCACTTAAACATCGTGAGAGCGTATTTGGTTTCATATATAATATAAGAAGATTAAAGGAAATTAGTGATGGTGAACTTTTGAAACAATGCAGCGAGTTGCAAATATCTATGACAGAAGGAGAAGACATGAGAGACATGAATTGTACGAAGAATTGAATATGTTCATCCGTGTGTATGAAGGAAACGACGACATTATCTCGGTGCTGAAATACATAATAGAAAAAAAATTAACTGAAGTTTACCCCACTATCGAAATAGTCCTGAGAATTATTGCCACCACACCTGTCACAGTTGCGTCTGCTGAAAGGAGTTTTTCGAGGCTTAAAACTATTAAAACATATTTGAGGAATTCGATGACACAAGATCGGCTTTCAGCCCTAGCTATTCTTTCAATCGAAAATGACGTAGCTCATTCGTTAGATTATTGTGCTTTATTTTTTTTTATAATTTAAATATAATGAAAGATTTTAGTGTTAGGAAAAGACGCAAACATCAATTTTAAAATTTATCATCTCTGTATTTGTTAATTTTGTAAATCTTTCAATATAAAATATTTGAAAACTCAAATGTTATTTATTTGTATAACTCTAGCATTTCTCGTCAAACATGACAAATACCTAAACCAAACAACCAGATCTACTTTCGCATTACATACTTTTCACGAAGGGCAAAGGGCCTCGCAAAGATCTGCCGCCCGGAGTCTCGCAATCGGTAAGGCCGCCGCTGCCCACATGTCTGCAATTTGTTAATGCCTACAAAACCTTATTGCTCAATAATATGAATTCACCTCATTCGATTAGTGCTAATGGTGAAAAATATGATTAAAAACCATTACAATCAATGAAAGTTTTACTCTCACAGAAATGTGATATACAAACTCCTGATTTTGTATGTGAAAGTGATTCTTTGATTACAGCAATGAATGAAATTGCATCCAGTAATTCAATAGTGCATGAAGAATCGAAAAAATATGTTGCTGGGTATATTATAAAAAAAAGTAAAACGGTGATATTTAAAGGATGTAAAAAGTGCAATAATGATCTTAATAAAACAGAAGTTGATCCTAATTATTTTAATTATATGATTGATTATACGAAGAAATCTTTATTTAATGCAAATGATAGTTTTGTTTAATTACTAAATGAAATTTACTTTATGATTGTAGCATGTTTAAGGGAGTCTCCAGAAATTAAACATTAAAACAAAAAATCGAATTTTGTATAAACTGTCGGTGATTTTCCTGTGATTACTTGTACAAAATATAAGTCTGATTTAGTAAATTACATAATTAATTTATCCATAAATTAAATAGTTAATAGTTGGTGCAAGGGAGTAAATAGAATATGAGTTGGAAAAATTATTTCATAAGCTACAAGCTTATAATTACTATAAAAGTCATAGGAAACAAACATAAATGTTACATAATTATGTGAAATATTTATTTTCGTTTCCTCAATCTATGTAATCAACTTCTAATTTCAATAAAATTTTCAGTAACACTATTAAATTTTGTAATATTGCATGTGCATTGAGTATTTTTAATCGGCGTTTGGGGAATCAGACGGTGGCGTAGGTAGACCGGAGTCTCCCCAAATGAAAGTCATAGATTACAAACCAGCACGTGTATTACATGCGACACAATTAAACACATTTATAGTTTTAGCACTAAGGTACAGAGTAAAACCTTATTTTATAATCTCATGTACAAACAATCAAATTGGCAGGCATAACATACAGTTGTGCGGGACAAGAGCTAGGAAAAAAATCCCACTGTCAAAGTACCTGACAGCCCGGATTCCTTTCCTTCCTCTTAACGGTGCGCGTTGCGTTTTATGCCACGCCACATCACATTAGTCGCGTCCAGGACACCAACGCGTGTGCACGTGTCGCTGCTCTCTGGAGGGCTGACCCCATGCGACCAATTACGTAATATTTTTATAATAGTATATTGTTTATTACTTTTCTTTGCATGTGTGTATTTTTATACTGCATATTTACCTTTTCTATTTTTGAGTTTTTTTTTTTGTTTTTTTTTTATTGGAAATGTCTAACGATAGACAAATATTGCAATGGCTGGAGAAGGCGTCCGATGATGAGCAAGATGTTGCTGGTTCGGATTCGGAAGACGAAACTGTGAACGACACTGCTATCGATAGTGCCCATGAGTCAGAAAGCGAAATTGAAGAGTCCGAAGATATCCAAGACATCCCTGAACCATCGGAAAGTATTTTTTATCTCGACATACTCAGAGAAATGGCCCGAAAGTAAAATGGTCTAAAGTACCACCATCAAACACAGTGAGGACCCGAGCACAAAATATTGTTATTCATTTACCGGGAGTCAAAGGGTATGCAAGAAACGCTAAATCTCCTCTTGAGTGCTTCCAATTGTTCTTTGACAATGACGTTATTGAACTTTTGGTCTCAAATACCAACTTATATATTGACAAAAGAAAAGTTCCAAAGAAATCGTGATGCACTCCCTACTGATGTTGCGGAAGTTAACGCATTTTTGGGCTTACTAATTATGGCTGGAGTCCTAAAAGGTTCGCACTCTAATTTTATTGATTTATGGGCACAAGATGGATCAGGCGTAGAAATGTTTCGGCTAGCAATGTCTTATAAACGTTTCCTATTTTTATTGAGATGTATGCGGTTTGATACCTCAGATCGAGTAGATAGACTGAAAATTGATAATTTGGCAGCGATTAGATATCTGTGTCAAATTATGGAGCACAAGTTTTTAGCTGCTTATTCCCCCGGAGAAAATGTAACTATCGATGAACAGTTGGTGGGATTTCGTGGTCGCTTTAGAGGGAAGGTTTACATGCATAAGAGTCAATCAACTATTGTTTGTATCTATCCATGTCCTCATAACAAAAAAATAGAAATCTCAAAAATATGTTACACGTTTTTATACCTTATTACTGTACGGTAAAGCTAGAACAGGTACGTATATTCCCAATATTATAAATTTTACGGCGTCCATAACAAATATTTTTTTTATATAGTAATTTGGGGGACCTCATCACTCTCTTCATATAAAATCTCAGTGTCCCCACTGGCTGTGCTGTATATTTTTTTCGCATTGTTTCCATATTTTTATATATTAGCATAGCATTAACGGCTAATATTATTGTTCCACAATAGTTTTCGCTTATTATTTAGTAAATTCTAATATAATTAAAGGGTATAATATATTTTTATTAATTTGGCAAATCTTGTCCCTAACTTGTGAATAAAATCAATGTCCCCTAAGTGACCATTCAGGAATTACATGTATCGAGTCATAGATGGCGCTTGTTATGGCTAATCGAATCATCAACTTACAGCTGGTACTCATGTCACGTGATTCCGCCATTTTGATTTTAGCCAATTACCGCTCATTGCTACGCATGTTGTGTGACATATAAGGTGTGTTTAATCGGCGTCCCCAAAGTTTTGACGTAAAAATTGATAAGTATTCTTTAAAACAGTACAATAATTAGCATGGATTACAATAAATACGTCTATTTTTCATTTGAGAAAATCAATTCTATGTTATTCTTGAGAAAAAGGAATATTAATAACTTATAACCTATAAAAGTCTCCTACGTTACCGGTCCCTTAGGTTACTTTATATGGTAACATAGGAGACGTTATGGTAACTTGGTAGACATTTGTCCTTGGAATATTCGAAGTTTGCAAAAATAAAAGCTTATTAAGGAAATTATTTTTACGTAGCACTTTATAAGTTGTTTACTTTTTGTAATATTATTTTTAAAATTGATATAACCAAAAAGTTACGTTTTTAAGTTTGGATGGATGAGGAAACCTCCGAAATGGCTCATCCAATTTCAAAAGTTAATTTATAATTTGTAACATAAACGCATTACTACGGATTTTAATTGTGTAAATATCAGCTTATTTGCACAATCAAGGTCCGTAACACGTAAGTCTGGAAAAATGTGTTTTTCCAGCTGTTTCTAACCGCCCCAGTAATAAACAAAATTTGTCTTGTTACAGACAAAATATAAACATGGCTCTTACACCGGCTGAAAAGCAAAAACGATACAGGGAAAAATTAAAAAAAGACCCACGAAAATATGAAGAAACTAAAGAAAAGCTAAGAACATACTATCACAAAAACAAAAGACTAATTAAAGATTTATCTGCTAAGGAGAAAAGTAATGCACGTGTCATTTGGAAGCTTCGGAAACGTGAACAACGACAACGCAAAAGAGCACTTGAAAATATAATCAATAATACAACTCCCGAATTTGACAATGGACGAGTACTACTCCGAAACCAAGGAACAGCCTCACCTGCTGTGAGTTTCTCCGATACAACCATCAGTCCAAGTACAAGTAGAGCAAAGAGGGGAAGGAAAGCAGTGAGAAGAGATAGAACTAAGTTATATAGAGAAAATCAAAAACTTCAAAACGAAAACGAAAAACTTAAACTAAAGTATGAAAAATATAAGAAAAGGTTTCACCGAATTAAAAAGAAAGAGCAGGAAGAACATAAGAATAAAAATTTGACGGAAAAGAAATATAAAATTTTAACAAGCGCCATTAGTCAAAGATATGAAAATATAAAAAAAATGGCGGAGAAACGGTTATTCAAACGAATATTTATTGGTTCTACAGTGGGTGAGTCAAGAGTAAAGAAACAGTTGTTGAAAGATAGCTTGAATTTAGTAGGAACAATGAGATCAAATTTAAGACCAAACATGACTAAGACAGATTTACAAAACAAAATTACGATGTTTTTTGACCGAGACGATATATCAAGAAACACAGCAGGAAAGAAGGAAACAGTTTCTAAAGGTAAACAAAAAGTGCAGAAGAGATATCTTTTGGATACAATGAAAAATGTTTTTAAAACATTTAAGCAAGAAAATCCGGATTTGACATGTTCTTATTCTTATTTCACGAAAAATCGGCCTTGGTATGTAAAAGTGCCAACAGTCGATGGGCGTGACATGTGTCTGTGCAAAATTCATTCCAATATATTGCACAAGGCAATCGCATTACATGGTAAACAGATCCTGAAAACAAGATTTGAGTCAAATAATAATGCAAACTGTTTGTGATTCTACGAATAAGGACTGCATGTATGGATCTTGTCATGAATGCAAAGAAATGAGCGTGAATTATGATGAAACCAAGATTAAAGGTAAAGTATGCTATAGTGAATGGTCTATAAAAGAGGATAGATATACCAAAGAAGGAAAAGACATGAAATCTATTAAAAATGTGAAAGAAACTAAAGAAGTATTAACACAAGATTTAATCAAAGATTTTGAAATAGAGCTAATTGCGCTGAAAAAGCACGTATACAATATGAAAACACAATACAAAAACTTTAGGCGCTGTATAGACGAAATGCAACTACATGAAGCTACCATTCTTGCAGATTTTAGTGAAAACTACAATTGTAAATACAATGAAGAGATCCAGGCCCATCACTTCGGGGGATCCAGACAGCAACTTTCTCTCCACACGGTTATGGTTTATATGGTCAATATTGACAAAAAAATTATTGCTGAATCATTTTGTACTGTATCTTCTCATAATCTACACCAGCCTGCTGCGATCTGGGCACATTTACACCCTATCTTGAGAAATATAAAATTAAGGTTCCCTGAAGTAAAAACTCTACATTTCTTTAGTGATGGACCATTTACACAATATCGACAGAAACAAAACTTTTATTTAGCTTGCACAAAACCCTTTGAGTATGACTTTGAAGCAGTGACCTGGTCATTTTTTGAAGCCGGCCATGGCAAAGGACCTGCTGACGGCATTGGTGGTTTTTTGAAACGAACAGCAGACAATATTGTTGCCAGAGGGAAGGACATTTCAAATATTGAACAATTCGTAAATGCTTTACAGGAAACAAGCAAGATTAAATTGTATATAATAACCAAAGACGATATCGAAAAGATTTCAGAACAACTTCCAGCTAATATTAAAAGATTGCAAGGTACCTTGCACGTGCACCAAGTGTTCACTTCCAAATACGGTGAATGAATGTACCGCAATTTAAGTAGTTTTTGCGAACGAGGATTTTGCAAGTGCTTGGAACCAAAAATTTACCATCCTATTCCTCTAGCATCGACAACAACTGCTGACACACCAATTCATCCGTCTTCTCTTACACGACATTCAATAGATGCTAGTATTCCGTATGAAGATAACATCGTAAACACTTGCTTATCTCCTGAGTCTTCAGATGATGAAGTACCTCTTAAAATTATCAGATGAAGGTGTTCCGGGGCTGCAAAAACTACTGCCAGTAGACCACTAGCAGAAATAAATTACACAGATTTAGCCAAAGACAACGGTAAACAAGGAGCTTTTTACGAAACTATTTACGGTTCCATAGGCTCATCCGATGAGGAAAATCAGCCTTCATATTCTGGGAATAGTAAAATGCTGCCAAGTAACGGAGATTTCCTTTTAGTAAAAGTTTACGCTGGTAAAAATAAAACTTATACTTACGCATGCCTTGCACAAAGTGATCTCGAAGATGATGGCGAAATTAAAGTTGTATTTCTCCGGGCTTTCAAGGGTGCGAGTAAGTTTAAATTAGATGAAAAAGATATAGCGTTTGTTGAATTTAATGATATTATAAAAGTTCTACCTAAACCAAAAGAGGTAATTAAGAATGAAAAGTTTATTATGATTTTAAAGAACAGCTCGACATTTTTGAAAAATAATTGTTTTAACTTTAAGACTAATAGGTAATATAAATAATAAGACTGATTCTTTTTAGGAACCTGTTGATTACAAGTCTGTTTTATTGTTATTTAGGTTTCATAAGAAAAATGTTATTAGTTAATACTATTAAAACCTTTACGTTCATCTCATTACGTAGTAAAGAAAATAAAAGATGTTTGGATAATACAAAGATTAAGAAATAAGTAAAATTTAAAGATATTGTAACTTAAGCGGTTCAATAATTTATTTGTTAGAGATTTTTTATGTTATTTTTCATAGTTTAAATTGTTCATCAAAACTGTAATATTATTTCCTTACTATAAAAAAAGTATAAACTGTTGATAGTAAGGAAACCAATTTGGGGATGTAATATATTATGTCTTTAACGTTACCGAAATGTCTCTTAAGTTACCGATTTGTCCCGAAAAATTTAAAGGGTTAAAATTACAATGGAATCATTCGTTTTTTATCTTACATAAAAAATAATATTTAAAATAATTAGCAAATAAATGACAAGACACATCTTTAAAAGCTAGTTTATTATTACATT
>JAYRCH010000974.1:0-16962 GCA_037179445.1 Phengaris alcon alcon
GTAGCAGACGTGAGATTCTTCCCATCTTCCATTGTAGAGGAGGCAAATTGTCCTCCATGAGCAGAACCAGTTCTCCAATTTTGGGTGGAGAGGAAGAGGAAAGCCATTTGGAGCGGATTTGAAGGGTATGGAGGTAGGACTTGGTCCAAAGGTTCCAAAAGCGCTGAGAGAGTGATTGAATGAGCTGAAAGCGTTTGAGCGGAGATATTACTCTTTCATCTAGAGTCAGCTCGGGGAGAGCTGTGAGCGGACGGCCAATGAGAAAGTGGCCAGCAGTAAGGGGCTGATAGTCCGTGGGATCGGACGAAAGTGGACTGATGGGCCGAGAGTTTAACACAGCTTCGATTCTAGTGAGCAGAGTTAAGAATTCCTCGAAAGTGAGGTGTTGCTCACCGATAACACGGTATAGAAGTTGCTTTGTGGATTTAACATTAATCTCATGGATACCTCCCATCCATGGGGCTTTAGGCGGATTGAGTAACCAAGTTATATTTTGAGTTGAGAGTTTATGAGAAATGGCGTCGTTATTGTCATTGAGAAATTGTTGTACCTCTAGTAGATGATTCCTAGCTCCTACATAATTTGTGCCACAATTCGAACGTATCAATACCGGAAGTCCGCGACGTGAGCAGAACCTTTGTAATGTTGCAATAAACGCTTCGGCAGTGAGCGATGAGACTGGTTCTAAGTGAACCGCCTTTGTAGTGAGGCAAACAAATATGCAAAAATATCCCTTAATTAACTTAGCATTACGTAATTGACTTGATTTGAGCAGAAACGGTCCGGCGAAATCTGTTGATACGTGACTAAATACGGGCTGAGGTATGACTCTATCAGCTGGCAGGTCAGCCATGATAGGTACTTCGGGCTGAGCGCGGCAACGGAAACATCTTATGCATTTAAACGTTCTGTGCCTTATAATGCGGCGGGCAGATAATATCCAAAATTGCTGACGTAAAATAGCATGTAGCGTGTCCGTGCCAGGGTGGCAGTGTATGCGATGATAGTGATCTATTATGAGGTCTACGAGCGGACTAGAACTAGGCAAAATGAATGGGTGTTGAGCATCGTATGTGAGTTCCGAACGAGTGAGTCTACCTCCTACTCTGAGGAGACCGTCCTGCGTAAAAGGCGACAGACGTTGTAGTCGTACTGTGCAGATTCTATCGGTTTGCAGGCGGTGAATATCTTCTGCGAATGCATTCTGCTGTACAGAGCGGATCCAGAAGAGTAATGCTTCTCTACGTTCACTTACAGTTAGAGGGCCTAGTTGTCACGAGTTTGAATTTAGTTTACAGTTACGAATGAATCGCCTCATGTAGGCAGTGACACCAGTTAGTTTTTCTAAAGAGCTGAAGCGAGTGAGCAGATCACTATCGACACCGGGTATCGAGAAATTGCATGGTACGTATTTTGGTTTGAGCCCTGGCAAGTCTTGTCGAGTATGAGCTGAAGGCATCTTGGGCCAGGTATCCTCTGGCAATTTGAGCCATGGAGGAGACCACCATAAATCATGAGCGGAGAGAGCTTGAGCTGATAATCCTCTGCTTGCACAGTCAGCAGGATTTAATTGGGAAGGTACATGACGCCACTTAAGTGTGAGTGAATTTGAGTTAATTTTTGTTACTCTATTTGATTCAAATGTTTGTAAACGATGGGGCGGAGTTTTTATCCATGCAAACACTATGGTACTATCTGACCAACAAACGTGATGTGTAATTGTGAGATGATCAGACAATTGTTGGGAGACACGCAACATGAGCTGAGATAATAGAGTTGCAGCAGACAACTCTAATTTGGGGATTGTGAGTTTATTTTGAATCGGTGCGACTTTAGATTTAGCAATTATGAGGTGAACGTTAACAGATCCGTTGTGAGCTGATTCTTGTAAATATATCACTGCAGCAAAACCACTTTCCGAAGCATCTGCGAATCCGTGAAGTGAGTATGTTGATTTGAATTTGTGTGGAGCGATATGTCTGGGAAAATGTATATCTGAGATGTGCGGAAGATCATGATAGATGCGCTGCCAATCATCTGTAATATTATTTGGAGTGGGATCGTCCCAGTCCAATTTAGTTAACCATAACCTTTGAAGAAGTATTTTTGCGCGGAATATGACGGGTGTAACCCAACCGTTTGGGTCATAGAGAGAAGCTACTGTGCTAAGAATTGAACGTTTTGTAATGTGGGTAACTGGTGGTAATGAGATGTGATATGTAAATTCATCAGACCGGGGAATCCATCTAATACCCAAAACCTTAATTGATGGAGACTCTGCGCTGATGTCAAAGTCTTTAGGCATTTCGCATTGATCGTCTGGAAATCTTTGCAAGAGCTGAGGTGTGTTTGATGTCCATTTACTAAGTTTAAATCCACCGAGTGATAACAAATCAATGAGCTGAGTTTGGAGTGCTGACGAAAACAAATTTACGCAAAATTTAGGCAGCTTGAGGATAGCGATGACCTTCATCTTCAGCTAATTGTAATAATGTGCGGATAGCATGATATGGACTTGAGCGCAATCCGTATGTAACAGTGTTGAGTGCATATGTGAGCAGAGGTCGATCTGGAGACGATCGCCAGAGTATGAGCTGATAGTGTCTTTGGTCTGGTCTTAAGAGAATATTTCTAAACATCATTTTTATGTCAGTGCTGAATACTATACGATGTGCGCGGAATGATATAATAATATCTACAATGTCTCGTTGAAGTGCTGGACCTGTGTGCAGGCAATCGTTTAAACTGACTCCATTGGATGACTTACAACTGCCATCAAATACTGTGCGGAGTTTGTCAGTACCTGATTTGAACACGCCATGATGAGGAATATAATAATGAGGTTTATGAGTAAATGTAGACGGATGACACGGTGTCATGTGTCCTAAGTTTATGTATTCGTTCATGAATTCTATATATTTTTGTCGCAGTGTGTGATCGGATTGCAACCGTTTTTCTAGATTGAGAAATCTACGTAGAGCAATAGCATGTGTACTACCTAATACGGGTGCATCTGATAAGAAGGGAAGAGTCACCATGTAACGGCCTGAATCGTCACGAATGGTGGTTGAGCTGAATATGTGTTCACATTGCTCGTGTAGCGGGTTTGAGTGAGCAGAACGAGGCTGGGGTTCTTCCGAGTCCCAGAATCTTTCCAGGCTTTTGCAAATATCATGAGTAGAATGAGCAGAATGTGTAGAGTGAGCCGACTGAGTATAATGAGTATGAGTAACATGAGCAGAGCAAACTTGAGCTACAGGTGAATCGCATGAGTGCTCAACGAGTCCTATGAGTGCAAAATCAAAAATCGTGCCGAAGGCTATGGGCTTCCCCGGGCCCAAAGCAATCTTAGTACCATCCAAAACGTGACCCAAAACGTCTGAGCCTAAAATGAGATCAATGGGCGCAGGAGTATGATAAGCTTGATCCGCCAATGGAATAAGCTGATGAGCTGAGTCTTGTACAACATCTGGTATTTTTTGCAAAGGTAAATAACCTGTAACGTCTTTGAGAATATGAGCGGTAGTAGTAATAGATGGCGTGTCACGGTGTGTGGGCCTAAATGTTATTGTGACCCAACCTTTAGAATTTTGTATGTGCTGATCACCTACACCTGTAATTTTTAATGAACATTGTTTTGGTTGCAAATTAAGATTTCTAGTCATGCGCTGAGTTATGAGCGTTATCATGCTACCACAGTCCAATAAAGCCCGAGCCTTGTGATATTCTCCGCATTTATCAGATATATTTAAAACGACTGTGGGAAGTAACACTGGAGTTTTTAATGGGTTTTCTATGTGCTGAGTTGAATTTACTTGGGCTGATTCTACAGAATATTGGGCTGAACTAGATTTAGATATTTTATGAGCTGAATGTGATACAGGTATACTATGAGCTGAATGACATTTTAAATTATTGGGTTGATCTTCTAATTCTATGTGCTCCGTGATTGTAGGTAGTCATTGTTTTTTGTTTTGAGATTGATGAGTTGTAGACGGTGCATGATCAGACGATTGGTTGGGGTCTGATGATGATGATTGATGTGCACGCGTATGTTGTGTGTAGGCCATGTAGGTATGTGGCTTGTCTTGAGCACGCCGGCGGGGCTGTGCACGTAAATGAGGAGGAAGCAAATGCGCTGACGACACCGGAGAATTTGGAGTTCCGTGACGATGAAGCGAGGTGTGGTGATTTGCACTTCCACACTCTTTGCATGAGTTTGTCGAACGACATTCATTTTCAAAATGCGGACCTAGACATTTACGACATCTGTCGTTGGCTTCTATGAAATCCCAACGACCTTGAGTGGGCTGATGATTATATTTCGGACACGCGATAAGTTTGTGTTCTGTATTCCTACAATAGGGGCAGTAGAATCGCTTGTTTATCTGTATTCCGGGCTGAGTATTCGCGCCGCTCTGTTCGGGGGGAGGGGGGCCAGTAGCGTTGAGGGTAATGAGGAACTGGGCTGACGTGATAGCTACTTAAAGTGTGAGCCGATGGCGAGCGCTGAGTATTACGAGGATACGCGGGACTAATTGGTCTAAAGCGTGGACTGCGCGGAGAGTTTGCGGGGGGTGTGTGTTGACGAGAGGGCCCAGTTTGTGGTGAGTAGGTAACACCGCGCGTTGCATTAGAATATTCGGTTTCGATACAGCGCGCGTGCTCCTCTAAAAAAGAAATCAAATCACCTAAGGTGGGCAGAGTGTCCGAGATGCCGTATCTTCTTTCGAACAGGGTGCGGAGCTCGCCTCGTAATTTTCTAACTACAATAGACACAAATACGTAATTACTATCCATAGGTAAACGCAGATTATTTAATGCGCTTTGTGCGGAAATGAGCGGAGTTAAAAATGTCGCGCGTATGCTTGATCGAA
The DNA here is from genome assembly GCA_037179445.1 of Phengaris alcon alcon. NCBI lineage: Eukaryota > Metazoa > Arthropoda > Insecta > Lepidoptera > Lycaenidae > Phengaris > Phengaris alcon. The sequence continues at coordinate 4,878 of JAYRCH010000974.1, forward strand.
TATGAATATTAGGTAGGCCGAGTATTATATCAACAAACCCATCTATCAGAACACGGCGGTTTTCATACCTACGTGTGAGTATATCGAGCGCGACGCTGTAATTATCATTTGTGATTTTTAAATGCGCAATCATGCTGAGCGCCTCCCCCGATAGGCAAGACAAAAGATAGTGCAGCTTAACTGCATCTGTAAGTGACGTCATGTCGTCTGTAAGACTCCTAAAAATCGTAATAAACGATGGCCAGTCCTCAACGCGTGAGCTGAATTTTGGCAGTTCAATTTTGGGCAGAACGGCAGAAGTGAGCTGACTAGACTCTGAAGTGGAACTTATATTTTCCGCTGCAGTTAAAATATCATAATATTCGGATAGCGCGTTCTCGTAACCGGCTGTATAAAACTTTTCAATTTCTTCTGTAACACTGCCGTCGTCTAAAATTTCGCAGTATACATTTTCTAATTTTTGTTTCAAATTTTGTAGGTCTTTAACCTGTTGAGCGCCAGACCTCAAAAATTGACATTTGTGGGGGGACGTCTGCTGTTGACAGCCCGCCAAAATTTTTTTGTTAGACATTTTATTACCGACTTATTTCAAGAAAACTACGTAATTATATCTTATGAGTCATATATAACCGTAATCTGTATTAAATTTCCTGTCTAATTTACTAATTAAATACCTAACTAAAACATACCTTTAATCCTAGACTCCAAATAATTCTCAGGTTAGCACATTTTTGCAACGAACATGAACTTTAATCACATATTTACACTATACACTCATTCACTAACACTAAAATAATATTTACAACACGAAGCTCACATTATCAAGATACGATCACATAAATCTTTCAGTTTGAAACACAATACCCACTTCACAAAGTTAAAATAAACATAACAACCTACAAGTGTCCTTGTATAAAAAAACAAACATGGACGCCGCCGGCATCGGCATTCGTACTGTGCCGTGTCACCCGATCGTGGGGCCCGATCGGGTAGGTAGCGCATTCACCTGTAGGTCACGTGATGTCGTATGGATAACAAAGAAACACAAAAAATTTTAATTACATAATTTTATAGTAAGATTATTTGACTCAAATAATAAAAATGTTTGTATGAAATAATTAACTGAAACGAGTTTTGAACTCTATAATTATATAGTTATTTAGTAAATATATACAAATAAATAAAATTGAAGTGTCCGTTTGTAATTTTTAACTAACTGCTTTTCTCTAAATGCGTATGAAACTATATACGGTACTTCCAATAAAAAAAGGCATACTACCAGTACAGCGCACCTCATGCTGACGCCTTAGGGTCAGTCACACCGCGACGATACGCGACGATACGCGGCGCTGCATTAAAGCATAGCTATCCAAAATGTAACTTTATTCACTACACAAAAAGATACACGTTTCATATGGGAAGGACGGAATGCTTTCGGCATATAGGCAATAGGTATATAATTTATAATGTTAAACTATAGTCTCAGACCAAATAAAATAGTGAAGACAGAGTTCTGCGAACCACAAAGTGAGGTGCGTTTAAACTACTCCTCGCCGTGTAATTACATATAGTGCCAGTATATATATATATATATATATATATATATATATATATATATATATATATATATATATATATATATATATATTGTATGTTCTACGATAATTCCGCCGCCTGTGGACCGATTTTCAAAATTCTAAAATTCTTTTTTTGATGTAAAGGGTATAATCCCAAGTTGATCCCGTTTTCACCAAAGTGGTGACCTGATGATGGGATCCATGAGGAATTGAGGGAACTCCTCGAAATTTATATGGACACATATGGTGATTTCAATTTTTTCAGAAGTGATCCAAGCATATGCTTCCCAAAAGCTAAGATTTTGCACCAAGGTATACCCTGGATCTAAAAGTACTGAACAGAACTCCTTACGCCTTATAGATACATGTTTGGGGATTTCGGCGTTGTTTAAAGAACTGCAAGCATATGCCACTATGTCAATTGCGGTAATCATCATCATCAACACCATAATCACACCATACATCATTACAATAATGTGACCTGTCTGTCTGTCACCTGTACCTATTATATATAAGAATATAATATAAGATCAACATTAAACCTACATTTCTATCCTAATTTGCTACATACCAGCGTATGTAGCAAATAAGTATTTAATAGATTTTGTTAAGTGCGCTTCTGACCTTCCTATCCGCACACATCTGCGTCACCAAAGAACAAAATATAAACATTGCCATCTGGCAGGTTAGGTTTTTTGTATAATGAGCAGGTACAATGTATTGTTTATTGTGTAAAATGATTTGTTTGGCTAATGTCCAAATCATATTTTTATTATTTAGAAGTTATAATTATTTTGATCTAAATGAGCTACAGGATTGTGTCAATAGTAAAGTTACTCCTTAGTAATAGTACATCATTTAAAATCTACTTCGTAGCTGTCCACCAATATGCCCATTGTCCTATGACCGGTTTTCGATTGACCTGAAATTTTGCATACTTATATATTGTGGGATGAGTGGATGCCTTCAGGAGTTCTACAAACAGAAGGGATGACATATAAGATGATTACATTGAGATGATTACAACCTATATATAACAATAATATATTAAAAGTTTATAGGTCACTACAATATAAATCGTAATATGATATGTAACTGATATAATGCTAGAGCTGGAAAGTGGAATATGAAAAATGGCAATGCAGTGGCAATATAAAAAAAACGTATAATAAAAATCTTATATAAGTTAGTATAAAAAGATTAAAAATATTTACCTGACGCGGTCCATAGCTTATTATTATATCATATAAGTGGTTATATATTATTATATAAGTGGCCGTATATTATAATCTTATCCAACCACACTAATAGCCCGTTTTAATAACCTATCTACCAAAAAGTATTTGTTAGAAACGTCAAATTTGTATCGCAAAAAACCGTCAAATGATTGAATGACGACGTTTTTACAAATATTTATAGATATATAGGTTATTGAAACTGGCCGGTTTTCACACCAGCTCGTGGTAAAATAAAAACAAAATAGTTGTGAATAATATTTTATTGGTAAAAAAAACAGTCGAATATGCTATTTTCCTTTATTTTTTATTACATAAATGAATAGTGCTTTGAAAAATAAGACAGTTTACACGAGGAATAGTCAGCTAAAAACCAATATTTTCTATCAAAGATATATCTTTTTTAGGTTAGGTTAAAAACGAAGCGATCTCAAGGTCCTCTGCATAAGTGTGCCACCGTACCACGAGCCGGGAGCCGGGAGCCGTCGAGCTGTGAATCAAAATATGACACGCGTAACTAATCGCGGAAAAAAACTTCTGGAATTTTTCTTTAGTTGCTTGAGTTCATTTTAGTAAGAAGAAGTAAGGACTAAGGGCCCATACAAACACACCTGCACACGCACACACATACAAAGTATATAAAAAGTTATTATTATTATATTATACTGCGTACAACATTTACAGTAATTTAGTCCAACTGTAAATGTAGATTAAATATTTATTATATTTAATCTATATAATCTATATAATATATAATTTAAGAAAACGACACGTAAGCCGATGACTTTAGAGCGGAGTATGAGTTATATATATTTTGTATTACAGAAAAAAAAACTATACCGTGTTTTCAGCTGTTGAAGTTCTGGGGATTAGCTCCAGCCTTCCTTGATCCCAGACCCCGATATCGGCGTCGTGCTCAGACGTGCTAATCTAAAAATTATCAAAGATTACTTAAATGTGAAAAAAAAAAATTACATCACATAATTAAAAAAAACATATTTCCAATTTTTTTATCTTGCGACAATGACAAATTTTAGCTTATTAAATTAATTAAATTATAATTTTCTATTAAACTAAGACTACACATTACTATATACATTACTACACACAAAATCCTAATTCTTTTGACTTCTATCAAGTCGTAATACCTAATTATTTCTTAATTTATTTTAAAAAACTATTATTTACATGTAGGAAAATAGCCTCCTCCTTTTTTGAAGTCGGTTAGAAATAAATGGAGTGCCATGCTTTAGCACAAATGGGCCGGCTTGACCGGAAAAATGTAATATTTGACAAACGTATACAAAAACATACAGAAGTTATATAAAATATAGTATAAAACCAATGATTAAGATTAATTTTTACCTGTATTATTTATTACATAAATGAATAGTGCTTTGAAAAATAAGACATATGCACACAATTTCTGGTTTCTCCAAAGTTTGCCCGTTTATGTTCATACATAGCATAGTAAATCTTTTTGTATTCGATGTAAGTAAACTAATTATGTAGTTTTTTACACTAATGTTGTAATAAAATTGTAGAACTAGAACTTTTTTGTGACTTCGAAATACATATAAGCATATATAGGTACGACTATATATATGCATATATACATTACTACACACAAAATCCTAATTCTTTTGACTTCTATCAAGTCGTAATACCTAATTATTTCTTTATTTTTTTTTAAAAACCTATTATTTACATGTAGGAAAATTTTTTTTTGAAGTCAGTTAAAAATAAATTGAGTGACATGCTTTAGCACAAATGGGCCGGCTTGACCGGAAAAATGTAATCTTTGACAAACTTATACAAAAACTTACAGAAGTTATATAAAATATAGTGAAAAATATAGTAAAATATAAAAAAATATAAAATCAATGATTAAGATTACAAAAAAAAAACCTAGAAAAACTAGAAAAACCTGCTAAAGGTACCACTAAACACTGTGTGTCGGGGCTAGAGTAATGGAAGAAAAAGGCCAAGTTAACGTTAGTAACTGTTTATATGTATATATGCATACGTCAGTCTGTCTTTCGGGCAGGTCATTTTCTGTCTGTCTGTCCGTCTGTAAGCGAGGAAGAACTGCACCGAGTTCCCGATTGATTGAAATATATTGATGGAACACATTAAATATAAATTGCAAGGTCTCAAAAATCCCGCTTTCACACGCTATTCACACATAAATAAATTGGTTTACTCATTGCGTGTCCTTTTCCGCCCACGAGGTTCTTGCCCTTTTAGCTTGGGGAGAGAATGCCATTCCCGCCAACAAGCACCAAAACACAAGAACTCGCTACAAGTCATACATTGAGTATGCACCAGTTTACTTATATTCTGCCTATAGCAAACTTTACAACGCTTTCGAGTGTTCTTGCCAGACTCATAATTGGGCTCGTGTAGAACATCCCTTCTCAGCCTCATCAGTTCCGGTACTCGCTCACGCGTCTCGAGTGGAACGCGGCGGTGCTCGTCCACTAGAGATTTTGCTAGCTTGTAACGGAACTCACGATGTGTCAAAGAAACCATGTTCCGACGTCTCAAAGAGCTGACGTACATAACGAAAGCATTGTGAATGCTTACATTAAGCAACCTTTTGAACATCTTTACATACCATTTCAGTCCTCTCTTTCGCTCCAACAAATACATTGAGAGTTTTTGATCTTTCAGATCAACCCCTCCCATTGTTTTGTTGTAGTCACCCACACATACAGGCTTCACTAACGCACTTCCTGCCTTCGATCCAATAAAAGTCCCGTCGTCGTGGTAGGTAGAAATCATAGTCACCAGCTTGACGTCTTTCCATGCAACGATGGAGACATCGCCACACTGTCGAGCTATGATGGCACCTTTTCCCACGTTCTTCGGGATTTTAGTGATGTCACTAGGCACGTGCTTGCGATTTACACGTAATGTTCCCAAACAATCATACCCTAGCGACTTGAGGTACCGCGCTAACGATGGACAATTGTAAAAATTATCCATGGTTACACAGTGCCCCCGATGCTCCAGGCCTTTCAACAAATCAAGAACTATCTGAGTAGTCTTGCCCCCTAGGTCAGAATTAGGTGCGACAATAGCAGGGCCATTGACAGCGTCCTTCCCCGTGTAAATTTTGAATTTATAAAGATACCCTGTCCGTGACTCGCAGAGCTCATATGATTTAATACCAAAACGAGCAGCCTTTGACCTTATAGTTTGGACAAAAGACAAGCGGCCCTTGTATAAGGTCAGAGACTCATCGATGGAGACATTTCTATCTAAATTGTAAAGGGAAGAAAATTTCGAATTGAGATGCAAAATCACGGGCCGTAGTTTCGCTAGTTTCTGTGCTACAAATGCTTCACTTTGTGGTAAAGTCTGACTCACATCAGAATTATCGACAAAGTGAAGGAATTTGTTTAATAAAACATAGCGATTGTACGACATAAGTTGTTTGAACAGGGGCATCTCGAGGTAGTCGTTACATTTCCAAAATTCGTACTGTGCTGTCCTAGGATCGATTCCCATATACATATATACAGCAAATAACACGGCTATCTCGTCTGCATCAGTGTCGTACCATTGATGTAGACGAGAAGACGGTTTTAACGTTCCCTTGGCCTTCATAGCATTGAGAGTTTGATCAGCATATCGGTTAGTTTCATTGGCGATGACCTCCATGATGTCTTTACTCCAGATATCAGTAAAGGCATCATAAGGTTCATCGTAGTCTTTCAGCGGACCAGGGGATGGCCCTGAAAAAACTTCAGGAACACCCCTGAACGACTCAAAGCCTTCTAACCAATCGAATGTAGTCGAAATGCCAAGCAAACGATCAGCTTCTTCGTCCATTGCTCTCTCCACAGCGTGAATGGCCTCTCGAACAGGTTCTTCTAATTCCTCGTCATCAGGAATATCTCGTCTTCTGCCTTCCAAAGCTGTGATATTGACATTGAGGTTGTCGAACTCGTCGTCAAACTCACTGTCAAAATCACTGCCATGGTCCTCGCACCTACCAACTTGACATAGTGTGTCGGCCATCAACCCCGACGTGGATGGACGAACATCTGCGTCTACAGAGGCAACCCTAAAATCGCTTTGAGCATTGTTAGGTATACTAACAATGCCCGAAGCGTTCCCAAGGTTCTCTGCAGAAGTTGTAGGCGAAAGTGGCTTCGGAGAAAGATATTCCCGACCCTGATAAACTCCATCTATCCACCGCCGAATATGCCACGGTGCTGACGTCGTCAATTCCTCCGCCTCTTCGTCGGACATCCCCATCGCTTCGACGCGCTCTAAAACGTCAGCGCTGTAAATAAAAAGTCTCGCGTAACTAATCGCGGAAAAAGACTTCTGGAATTTTTCATTAGTTGCTTGAGTTGCTTTTAGTAAGAAGGGCTGGTTTCATTTTAAGGGCCCACACAAACTCACTTGCACACACACATAAACTACATAAAAAGTTATTATTGTTATATTATTCTGCGTACAACGTTTCGCCTACAGTCCAACTGTAAATATAGATTATATATTTATTATATAAATACGATTAAAAAACTTGCCTCAGAGAAGGTGGTCCGTCTTTCGATAGGCGGAGAGTACCCCCGGGGGTCTGTTTTAGAGGAACAGAGTCTCCTGTGACTCTAAAAGACCCTCCGGGAGTTTTGTTGACGATGAAAGCTCTATAAGAAAAACAACACGTAAGCCGATAAGTTTAGAGCGGAGTATGAATTTTTTTTTTTTGCATTATAGAAAATAAAAACTTTACTGTGTTTCCGGCGGTAGAAGCTCTGGAGATTTGCTCCTGCCCTCAATAGCCAGGCCCATTATTAGGGCACGCCTCGCCACGGATGGTCTGTGGGAGGCGTGCGGCCGAATCGGGGTCACCGATCGGGACCGGTCCGACCCCGACATCGACGTTGCTCTTTGTCCGAATCTAAAAATTATCAAAAATATACGTAAAAGTGAAAATAATATAACAGCAAGTAATTTAAAAAAACAATATTTCTAATTTTTTTACACAATCTTGCGATTTTATAACTTAACTTGACTTTATAAATTATAACTTCCTATTAGACTGTCTTAGTCTAGTAAGAAATAATTTAAATCTAATAAAAGTATTTTTGAGAAAAAATCTAAATTAGGCTAAAATGTAAGAAAAATACAAAATACCATACAAATGTATTATTTTAAACTATATGTTTAGCTTAAAAAAGTATACAATATATTTTTTATTAGTCTGGTACCCGTAACGCTAATTATTAGAGAACTTTACACGGGACCAGATTAACGTGCTATAATAACGTCTTTAAATATTATTAACTCGACAAAATCACCATATTACTTAGTACTTAGTTTTATTTTATTAATTAATAATTAATAATATAAAATAAAAACAAAATGTTTTTGGTGTCCGTACTTTTTGCGATGTACTGTGATTCAAATGTACTTACGAGTATTATTTCGCGCGCTAAAATTTTTAGGTTAATATTACAATCTTTTTCTACAATTAAACCTGGATTTTCTCATTACATATTATTGTAATGATCTATATTTAAACATACTTTAGCAATTATAACCATTATATTGATTTTTTCACCGAATTATATGGATATTACGGCATCTGACATAAGAAATTTTACCCGAACTTTAGATACTTTTTTCAATATCTTCTGTTAAAATATTTTATTATCTAATAATTTAATCATAATCTTCGTTTTATAAACAGTAATTTCATATAATAATCATAAAATATTACGCACTTTAAAACACGAGAAAACATTTTTAATCACTGACGTACGTACTGTAAATTCCGTTAAAACTTTTAGGTATTACAACAATCTTTTTCTACAGTTAAACTTGGATTTTCTGATTACATAATATTGTAATGGTCTATATTTAAACATATTTTAGCAATTAAAGCCATTATATTGATTTTTTCACCGAATTATATGGATATTACGACATCTGACATAAGAAATTTTACGCGGCATAAAAGTTAAGATACTTTTTTCAATATCTTCTGTTAAAATATTTTATTATCTAATAATTTAATCATAATCTCCGTTTTATAAACAGTAATTTCATATAATAATCATATAATATTACTCACCTTTTTTTACGAGGAAACATTTTTCGTAACTCACTTACGCACAGTGTAATTCGCAATACTTCAAAATGGCGTGTAAAAACAAATGAATTTTTTAATTCTTTTTCTTTTTTTTCAATTTTGTTCTGAGGTTTAGGTTTAGGCATCACGATTACAAAGTTAAGGGTACACAGATACAAAATAACAGAGCATAAAGTAAATAGAGGTCACCTTAGACGGTCAAATCGACGCCCAATGAGAGCTTATCGCTTATGTACACATGGTGTACAAGCGACACTTCCCGCAACAAAAGTTAGTGTACACATGGTGTACGGCTGACATTTAACAGGTTAACCTGTTGAGCGCCAGACCTCAAAAATTGACATTTGTGGGGGGACGTCTGCTGTTGACAGCCCGCCAAAATTTTTTTGTTAGACATTTTATTACCGACTTATTTCAAGAAAACTACGTAATTATATCTTATGAGTCATATATAACCGTAATCTGTATTAAATTTCCTGTCTAATTTACTAATTAAATACCTAACTAAAACATACCTTTAATCCTAGACTCCAAATAATTCTCAGGTTAGCACATTTTTGCAACGAACATGAACTTTAATCACATATTTACACTATACACTCATTCACTAACACTAAAATAATATTTACAACACGAAGCTCACATTATCAAGATACGATCACATAAATCTTTCAGTTTGAAACACAATACCCACTTCACAAAGTTAAAATAAACATAACAACCTACAAGTGTCCTTGTATAAAAAAACAAACATGGACGCCGCCGGCATCGGCATTCGTACTGTGCCGTGTCACCCGATCGTGGGGCCCGATCGGGTAGGTAGCGCATTCACCTGTAGGTCACGTGATGTCGTATGGATAACAAAGAAACACAAAAAATTTTAATTACATAATTTTATAGTAAGATTATTTGACTCAAATAATAAAAATGTTTGTATGAAATAATTAACTGAAACGAGTTTTGAACTCTATAATTATATAGTTATTTAGTAAATATATACAAATAAATAAAATTGAAGTGTCCGTTTGTAATTTTTAACTAACTGCTTTTCTCTAAATGCGTATGAAACTATATACGGTACTTCCAATAAAAAAAGGCATACTACCAGTACAGCGCACCTCATGCTGACGCCTTAGGGTCAGTCACACCGCGACGATACGCGACGATACGCGGCGCTGCATTAAAGCATAGCTATCCAAAATGTAACTTTATTCACTACACAAAAAGATACACGTTTCATATGGGAAGGACGGAATGCTTTCGGCATATAGGCAATAGGTATATAATTTATAATGTTAAACTATAGTCTCAGACCAAATAAAATAGTGAAGACAGAGTTCTGCGAACCACAAAGTGAGGTGCGTTTAAACTACTCCTCGCCGTGTAATTACATATAGTGCCAGTATATATATATATATATATATATATATATATATATATATATATTGTATGTTCTACGATAATTCCGCCGCCTGTGGACCGATTTTCAAAATTCTAAAATTCTTTTTTTGATGTAAAGGGTATAATCCCAAGTTGATCCCGTTTTCACCAAAGTGGTGACCTGATGATGGGATCCATGAGGAATTGAGGGAACTCCTCGAAATTTATATGGACACATATGGTGATTTCAATTTTTTCAGAAGTGATCCAAGCATATGCTTCCCAAAAGCTAAGATTTTGCACCAAGGTATACCCTGGATCTAAAAGTACTGAACAGAACTCCTTACGCCTTATAGATACATGTTTGGGGATTTCGGCGTTGTTTAAAGAACTGCAAGCATATGCCACTATGTCAATTGCGGTAATCATCATCATCAACACCATAATCACACCATACATCATTACAATAATGTGACCTGTCTGTCTGTCACCTGTACCTATTATATATAAGAATATAATATAAGATCAACATTAAACCTACATTTCTATCCTAATTTGCTACATACCAGCGTATGTAGCAAATAAGTATTTAATAGATTTTGTTAAGTGCGCTTCTGACCTTCCTATCCGCACACATCTGCGTCACCAAAGAACAAAATATAAACATTGCCATCTGGCAGGTTAGGTTTTTTGTATAATGAGCAGGTACAATGTATTGTTTATTGTGTAAAATGATTTGTTTGGCTAATGTCCAAATCATATTTTTATTATTTAGAAGTTATAATTATTTTGATCTAAATGAGCTACAGGATTGTGTCAATAGTAAAGTTACTCCTTAGTAATAGTACATCATTTAAAATCTACTTCGTAGCTGTCCACCAATATGCCCATTGTCCTATGACCGGTTTTCGATTGACCTGAAATTTTGCATACTTATATATTGTGGGATGAGTGGATGCCTTCAGGAGTTCTACAAACAGAAGGGATGACATATAAGATGATTACATTGAGATGATTACAACCTATATATAACAATAATATATTAATAGTTTATAGGTCACTACAATATAAATCGTAATATGATATGTAACTGATATAATGCTAGAGCTGGAAAGTGGAATATGAAAAATGGCAATGCAGTGGCAATATAAAAAAAACGTATAATAAAAATCTTATATAAGTTAGTATAAAAAGATTAAAAATATTTACCTGACGCGGTCCATAGCTTATTATTATATCATATAAGTGGTTATATATTATTATATAAGTGGCCGTATATTATAATCTTATCCAACCACACTAATAGCCCGTTTTAATAACCTATCTACCAAAAAGTATTTGTTAGAAACGTCAAATTTGTATCGCAAAAAACCGTCAAATGATTGAATGACGACGTTTTTACAAATATTTATAGATATATAGGTTATTGAAACTGGCCGGTTTTCACACCAGCTCGTGGTAAAATAAAAACAAAATAGTTGTGAATAATATTTTATTGGTAAAAAAAACAGTCGAATATGCTATTTTCCTTTATTTTTTATTACATAAATGAATAGTGCTTTGAAAAATAAGACAGTTTACACGAGGAATAGTCAGCTAAAAACCAATATTTTCTATCAAAGATATATCTTTTTTAGGTTAGGTTAAAAACGAAGCGATCTCAAGGTCCTCTGCATAAGTGTGCCACCGTACCACGAGCCGGGAGCCGGGAGCCGTCGAGCTGTGAATCAAAATATGACACGCGTAACTAATCGCGGAAAAAAACTTCTGGAATTTTTCTT